>VDFB02190063.1:0-26643 GCA_007258455.2 Sequoia sempervirens
AAGTCAAATGTTTCCATCCTCCACTATAGGCAAAATGCGCCCAAAAAAGGGCATGTGAAGACAAAACGTGGGAGATGAAGGGTCACTCCAAGGCGTTTGAAATGTTTTGTCCTCCTCCATATCAAAAATGCGCTCAAGGTAGGAAAGAGTCAACAAAGTCAAACATTGTCATCCTTCATCCACATAGAAATGCGCCCAAGCTAGCTCAAGTGAGGACAAAAATGGAAGATGAAAAGTCACATAAGGCGGTGGAGAAAGTTTCATCCTCTTGACATGCTCAAATGCGCCCACATTGAAGTGTAAAAGGTAAATAAGAGTGGTAAGTAAGGTAACAAGTAAGTGAAGATACTCCTAGGCGTGGTAAAGGGTGGTGTGCTAGGCGTTTTTTTTTTTTTTATCAAGTGTTATGCGCCTAAAGTGGAGAGTGTTAGGAATATTTTCTAGGGCGTGGTGAAGGGATATGTGCTAAGGCGTGATTTTTTTAATCACCTCTTCAAGTGCTAGGCGCCTCAGTTGAAAATGAAATATTTTCTAAATGTTGGAGAATTTGCCTAGGCATTGGGACTTCAAATAAATTACCTTGCAAGTGTGGAGTGGGAAATAAAATGTGCCAGGCGTGAATAAAAAAAAAATTTCTCAACGGAGTTGATGATTTTCCCACTGGCAAACTAGTAAAATTTTCCAGGGCAAAATTTTCAAAGTTTTTCAAGATGATTTAAAAATTTTCTAAGGCATGGAGTATTTTCTTCCTTAGAAAATACGCCTAAGTCTGGAGAGGTGGTGGATTTTTCCTTGAAACACAGATGAGTCGCCTGAGGTGAAGTCAGTGACTGCCAGCTTCACGAGGTTAATAAAATTTTTCCAAGTCAGAGCAAAATTCTCAGTGGGGACAAAATTGTTGAAAGAATAATTTTCTAAGGTTCAAAATTCAGAGAAGGTAGTAGCAACCTCGGCTCGCTAGGCACCCATGGGTTCGGAGCGCGCTCGGAGAAAATTTTTCTTCCTGGGTAATCGGAAGATTAATGGCTTTATGAGCGATTTCGGCTGTCTTCCACAAAGCAGAATTTTGGGGAGAAGATTTTAAGTGGGCACCGCCAGTTGATGGCTTCAGCAAATTTGAAAAATTTTCTAAGGCAAAAAATGAAGAAAAAATGTGTTTTCTCAAGGTAAGATTCTCCGCATGAATTTGAAAGAAACCGCCTAGGTGAATTTGCTTCAATCCTTCGTGAGGATAGTCTTCCAGAGCCGGAAATGAATAAAATCGAGGTTATCAGAGCTCCAGCAGGTGAAATGAATTTCTCAAAGATGAAGTTTGTCTAAGGCATGAGTTTGAACGCAAAGTTGGCGATGAACGCGTGAAGAAGATGGAACGTGAAAATCTTGGTAAGTAAGTTGAGTTTATATTGTGAAGTGTTCTAATGCTTCTCTCCTTGCTTGTTTTGCAGGAGAAATGTTGGAGCATTGGAGTAACGGCGACTTTCAGTGGAACGTCAGTATAAAAGTTACAAGCTTCAACTGCATGAGGAAAATTTGCAAAGAAAATGGCTAAGGTTAAGACTTTGAGTAACCTCGGCGCAACGGCGATGAAAAACCCTCGGCGGAAGAAATCAAAGAACAACGCCAAGAAAGAAGATCGAAACAAAGGTGAACGCTACTACAAATGGAATCTTCTAGAAGGATGATGGTGGACATTATGGCGCATTTATTACCCCCCTCTTCTCTGTGGCGGTTTTTAGGGAAAAATTATTTAGGGTTGAGGTGGCACGATTCTGGCCACTCTATTGATTGTAACCCTAGCCATCTTTTGGGACTTGGCTAGCTATATAAAGGGGGAGTCCCCCATTTGTAATGCACAGGAAAGCAGACGAGGACTAGAAAGGCAGAATTCAGGAGCAGAGGAGTCAAACCTAGAAGTAGCTTGTAAAGGGATTGATAGCGGTAGTTTTGAGAAGAAAGAAAGCTCCCGTTGAAAACTTTTGAGGAAATTGTTGTGTAACACATTTTATGATAATAGATCTTTTCATTGATGATGGAATTCGTCTTGTCATGAAATGCTAGCAAGGTTTCTTCTTCCTTTCGTATCCAAGTAGCTTAATTTCATGCAAGTAGCTTACTTTGGTGTGTGGTGTTTTACTAAGATAGCTTCGCTTTATTCCATACCACTAGCGGCTTGTTGATGATAAGTTCGCCTTGTGTGGTCAACTGGACATTACATTGAGTTTAACTTCGGTTGTGATTTATATGCTTATATGCGTCGTTGTGATGGTGTATGCATGTTAAGTCATGATTTGAACATCTTTTGCTATTTCCCTTGAAGATTGCACCGATTTTGCTGAGGCTGTCCGACGGAGGCTAGGTGAAATCCGGTTGAAGTCTATTGAAGTGAAGCTCCACATATCCTGCATTTAGAATAGAACATAAACTCCTTAGGCCCTACACCCTTTTCAATTCAGTACTTTCTGGTTAGAATAGGAAACCCGCACTTCATAGATAAATCTTTCGAGCATTTGAATCCCTTTCTCCACTGCCTAACAATTCTGTAAGTCCCCTTGAAATACCAGCAAATCACATCGAGCCAACCGAGCCTATTCGCATTAAAGGAACCTTGAGTTGAACGCATGAACTTTCTTGCAATCTTAGCATGCGGAATACTTTGATCAAGAGAGAGTAGGAAGCCATTGGCAACTTTATTCCGCTAAGAAAGGTCAATGGAAAACACATCAACAACAACTCCAAGGTTCCTTTATGCAGTGGGCGTAGTCTCAGTTGGCTCGATGTGATTTGTTGGTATCTCAAGGGGGACTTACATAATTGTTCAGCTAAAGATCAAAGGGAGAGGGGTTTTCACAATCTTCGAAGGATTTATCAATGAAGCTCAGATTTCCTAATACTAACCAGAAAATACTGAATGTAAATGGTTGTAGGGCCTAAGAAAGTACTACTCTATTCTAAGGCGTGGGACATGGCAATCAACTCTCGCAAACTTCAACTAGGCTCCACTTTGCCTCACTTCGGACAGCCTCCACAAAACCGGTGCAATCTTCAAGGGGAGTAACTAGAAATGTTCAAATTACAATTCAACAATGGAGACACTGTCACAACGACGCATGCCAGCATGACGATCATAATTGAAGTTAATTCTGCAATGTTCCAATTGACCACGCAAGGCGAACTCACCATCAGCGAGCCCGCTAGTGGTATGGATTTAACAAAGCTTGCTCAAATTAAACACCACATTCCACAATCACTAACTACTTGCATGAAATGAAATTTATTCTACTTTAACCTACTTTAAGATCCTACGTGAATTGGAAGGACGAAGAAATATTGCTAGCTACCCACAATAAAAGATGAAACCACGAGCAATGATAACTCTTTTTATTATAGGAGTGTTCACAACAACTTCTTACAAAGCATTCAATTTGAAAACTTTCCTTCCTCTTCAATGTAAGCTATGCTATCAATCTATGCTATCTGTCTCTTTATGCTTCTAATCTCTAATCTAATAATATACAAATGAGGGGGGATGCCCCTTTTATAGTTGGCAAATTCCAACGGACGACTTAGATTGAATTACAATGAAGGGCTCAGATTGAGCCACATAAGCCCTATTCACGATTCTGCCCTAAAAATTGTTGGAAAGTGGAGTGGAGTAATAAATGAGCACAAAATGCCCACTTTCTCCCTTTGACCACTATGAGCAATTAATGCCCACTATCTTCTAGAAGATTCTTGTCTAGAAACGCGTTCCCACTGTCCTCCTTGACTGCGAACTCTGAATCCGATTCTTGAACTAATATGGCAGGCACGTTCTCAATCAAACTCCAAGACGGCAACTTCTTTCTCTTGCTCAATTATGATTTTCCTCTTGGTTAACTCTGAAGTGCTTGAGGATGATTTTTGACACCCGGGCCTTCATTATTTTTCCATCCTGATCTTGGAGAATTCTCCAGTCTTGGACTCAATCATTTCTTCCTTGTCACTTGCCTTCCTGAGTTGGGTGCATATTGGGGCTTTGAGGAGAAATTCCAACACTTAGCCATTTCTTCCAACATCTCCCTTTATGATTTAGGCGCAACTAAGATATTATGGAGGAACTTGAAACATGTAATTTTATCTCTTTCCGAGGTTGTAATGTTGTCCTAGAGTATTTGATCCATCACCCCAAGTCATCACGCTTTGGTCCCGGTGTTCATCCTGCAAAACAAATAAAAAGAAGAGCATCAAAACGCTTATAATATAAATCCACTTCACTTACCTAATTGCCATGTTTTGATTTCTGAGGTCTAATTGATCTTTGGATTAGATAGAGTCCATCATTTTTCTCTAGCAAATCTTGCTTTCTTCATAGCTTTTCATCACGGGCACATTTAACATCTGTGTGCTAGGGTGTATTTGGATGTCTATGTTTGGAGTATCCCCACCAGTGCCTTGGAAATATTTAAGCATCCTGTTCACCTTGGGCGTATATGACCACTTGTGTTTTTGTTTCCTCCCTTAGAAAAATTTCAATCTCCTCAAGGGCGCGTTTTCACCTTGTATCCTCCTTGGTGCTTACCTCAATTTATGCCTTAGGCGCATTTGAAGTCATTGATGCTTGGGCGCATTTTAGGGGGTCCACTTTCAATTTTCATCACTTAGAATATTTTGTATCTCCTTACTCCTTGATGGGCACATTTCTCCCCTGATGCTTCTTGTTTCAACGCCTTAGAAATTTTTTTGTTGTCTCCCCACACTTTGGGCGCATTTAGACCCTTGTGGTTTTGTTTTCTTTCTAACGCCTTAGAAATTTCTTAATGTCACCCTACCCATGTTGGGCACATATGAGGGGGTCTAGCTTCTGGTTTGATTGCCTTGGAAATTCCTCCACTTAACACATCATCTTGGGCTCATTTTAAGCCTTGAGCTTCCATTTCACAACACTTAGAAAATTTTCTTGTCTTCACATTACCTTGGGCGCATTTAGGACTTCCTGTTTCCATTTCTCCAACACTTAGACATTTTCTAGGTCATCTCCTTGTTGGGCGCATTTACTTGGTCAAGCTTCCACTTTGTATGTTATAGACATTTTCAACTCACCTTCTTCATAACTTGGGCGCATATTGGAGGGTCACCTTCCATTTCGCTTTGCCTTAGAAACTTTTCTCTTTCATTCCTTGACTTGGGCGCATTTCACCCCCTGAGCTTCCATTTTTTGTCACTTAGAAAATTTCACGTCTTCCCCATGATGGGCGCATATTAGAGGGTCTCAAGCAACTCTTCATAACTTAGAAAAAATTTATGCCACCACTTCCCAACTTGGGCGCATTTGAGGGGGTAGACTTCCATTTTATGCCTTAGAAAATTTTCTTGTCTCTATCAACTACCCTGGGCACATTTTGGGTGGGGTCCTTCCAATTTGCAAACACTTAGAAACTTCTCTAGCTACCTCACCTTGATGGGCGCATATTAGGGGGGGAGCTTCAAGTTTTCTTTGACTTAGAAAATTTCCCAAGCATTTAACTTATGATGGGTGCATTTGGAAGGTGGTAGTGCCATTTTAATACTTAGAAATTTTTTCAACTCCACTCTACTCCTTGCTAGGCGCATTCAAGGGGTCCTCCTTCCATCTTCTATCACAGACTTAGAAATTTTTTATTACTCCTGCTACCTTGGGCGCATTTGGAGGTGGCTGCTTCCAGTTTCTCATTACTCAGCAAATTTTCTCCCTCACTCCTTGCTTGGGCGCATCTAGAGGGTCTTGCTTCCACTTCAGACTTAGAAAGTTTTCTAGCCACTTCCACAAACTGGGCACATTTCAAGGCTGGAGCTTCCTTTTTTTTCACAGACTTAGAAATTTTTCAAGCCTCCTACTACCTTGGGCGCATTTCAAGGGGGTAGCTTCTAGTTTGCCATCACCTTAGACGTTTTTTTTGCATCTGGGGTGTTAAGCGAACCTCTGACAGTGACCTTCAAATACTTAGCTGATTTTGACTAGCTTGCCCTAGCTTTCTATTTTTAGTAACCCCTTGATTCTTGAACCTCTGCAACTTTGCTTGACTTGAAATTCACCTGATGTGATCCTCATGGGTTAACTGACCTGTTCACACTTGTCTTTTGCATGCATCGTCTATTTTTAGCCCTGTTCTGGAGGTGACTTACTATAAATAGTAAGTACTCGGATTGCGCTCAAATTTCACCAATGGATTGCTTGAAGGATGTTGATCGCAATGGGATACATCCGTTTTTCGAGATTCTGGCGTTTTACCCCTCATTTTGAGTACCGAAGTTGGAAACCCTAATTTGACTTGCATGTGCCTCAAATGACCCTCGTTTGACCCCGTTTCTGTTCTGGACTGCTCTACTCGTGAAACTAAAGATCTGGGGGCTGGTGGAGTGAACCTACTAAAAATAGTAAGTGCTTGAAAAAGTGATCAATTGATTGTCGGACATGGTTGCATGTCATACTACTCGAGAGATCTCAAAAAACCCAGAAAAACCTAGAAAACTAGCCTGCATGCGGGTACCTGCTAAAATAAGTAAGTCATCAACTTGACTTGCATGTTCTACCATCACGAAGCTCTCGAAAAACCTAGAAAGACCATCTTGACATGCATGGAAAAATCATACATGCAAACCCTAAAAATTGTTCTCGAAGGCAGAACTGCTAAAAATAGAAAGTCATCAGAATTTGTTCAAATTTGGCAGGCAAGTAGCTCAAAGTGCTCTAGTAGCAATCAAAATTTCAAAAGTCCCGAGAAAAAGGTCCCAAATTGATTACTTACTAAAAATAGTAAGTTGTCAGAATTCAGTGAAAATTTAATTGGAGCCTTCCCAAAGCCTCCTGATAGCAATGCAAAGCTCAGATTTCAATTTTCCACCCCAATCTGACCTTAAACTAACCAGAAGAATGAAAACCCTAATTTCACGGACTTAGCCAAAATTTCAACTTAGGCCCAAATATGGGCACATCCCTGGAAAGACAGAAGGAACTGAGAGAGACAACCGCAAAACGACCCAAAACCAAAGCCAAAAGACCCGAATGGAGCAAAATTTAGGGGGTCCCCATTTTGAATGGGGTGATGTGTGAAAAGGTCACAACACTACTCAAGAACATGAGAGAAAAGAGGAGGAAGATGCCGAAGGTGGTGACGGTGGACGGACTATGGCGAGTTGTGACAAACCCAACTGGGCCACCGACAGTGGATGGCGAGAACGTGACATGGTGCCAACAATACAGCAGACGGTACGTTGATGGGAGCTTCAAAGGTATAGGGTCCACTCCCTTACTAGATAAATGGTTTGATTTAAAATTTATGGGCACTTGTGAAGAGGAGTGCTATAAACGGCCTCCATTTACATGTAAATGGCATTATACCTCCGAGTTATGGGTTCGAAAAGGCGACGAAGTCAGAGGGGTGAAGAGAAAACATGGAGAGGAGAGAGAAAATGACAAGAATCAGAGAAACAAAAATTGAAGAGAGAGGAGAGAGAAAATGACAAGAATAAAAAAAATAGAAGAGAGAGGAGAGAGAAAATGACAAGAATCAAAAAAATAGAAGAGAGAGGAGAGAGAAAATGACAAGAATAAAAATCCAAAATTGAAGAGAGGAGTTAAAAAATGACAATTAAAATGGAGTCGAGAAGGGAAGAAATTAAGATGGAGGAGTTGAAAAATAGAGAAATGGAAAAATAGGGCAGAGGAATTAAAAAATTCAAAAAATAAAGAGAGAAAAATAAAAATTAGAGAAAAAGAAAATACAATAAGTGAAGAAGGAAAAGGAAAGAAGGTGAACACTTTGGCTTGTGAGGTCATGGATGAGAGGATACAAGATAATCGGTATAAGGTCATAGATGACATCATCTACTATAAGGATCGAATTTACTTAGTGCCAAAATCAAGACTGAAGGAGAAGATCCTTAGAGCCATTCATGATACCCCCCTTGCAGAATATCCAAGTTACTTCAAGACTTATAGACAGATCAGGGAGAGGTTTTCTTGGAAGGTTCTAAAGGATGATGTTTTGCGACATGTGAGGGAGTTTGTGACTTGTCAGCAAAACAAGTTAGAGTATACTTTTCCAGCAAGATTGTTGCAGCCATTACCTATTCCAAATTAGAAGTGGGAAAGTCTATCTATGGACTTCATCGTTGGACTCCCCAAGGTTCAAGGCAAGGACCATATCTTTGTAGTGGTTGACAGATTAACAAACTATGCCCATTTCTATGCTAACGGAGTATTCAATAATGCAGGTTGCAAAATTACTTTTTAGAGAAATTTTTAGGCTGCATGGATTGCCAAGAAATATAGTCAGTGATTGAGATAGCAAACTTATTAGCACGTTTTGGAGGGAACTTTTTAGATTGGCATGTATGGAGTTAACCCTCAACACCAGTTGCCACCCCCAAACAGATGGAAAAGCAAAGATTGTTAACAAATGGGTAGATGGATACTTGCACAATTATGTTTCAAGACAAAAAAGAGCTTGGGTTAAGTGGTTGCATTTAGGGGAATATTGTTACAGTACTACTTACCACATGTCCATTGACATGTCTTCTTTTAGAGCATTGAATGGCGATGACCCTACAACATTTGTGGATTTGGTTATTTTTGACAATAGGGTGCCCAAGGCTCATGATTGGCTAAAGGAGAGTCAAAGATATCCTTAAAGCACTTAAGGATAACATTCAACAAGCATAGAATCAATAGAAAATCTATGCAGATGGGTGAAGGACAAATAGGACATTTGAAATAGGTGACTTAGTTTTCTTGAGGCTGCAGCCATACAGGAAGTCTTCTTTGAAGAAGAGTGGTGCAGAAAAACTAAAACACACGTATTATGGCCCTTACAGAGTCACGAGGAGAGTGGGAGAAACTGCCTATGAGTTGGAGTTGCCTGAAGATTGCATAATTCATAATGTCATGCCTCAAGAAGGTATTGGGATCACACATGTTACATCCCAAATTATGAAGTTACTATTTACCGTTAATGGATAGGGTAAATGTGAATATAGTATGAATTCTGGAGATGAATTATTGATGCTTGTACCTTGTTTTCATTTGATGTTATCTCAGTTGATGTTATTCATGGTAAAATATTGCATAAGGAGGTTAATGAATCATATATACTGCTATTGTTGTGAGCATTTGATTGTTGTGAGTTTATGACAATGAATGCAAGTATGAGGACCATTCCTCCAGGCGGAGGAGAAATATCACTCGGGAGAGGAGCTTGGTCGGGTAAGCAGTAACATGAACCATTTGAGCATACACACACGTCATTATAGGTTGGGAGAAACCAAGTCAATTATGATGGTCTTGATAAGTCATCCATAGGCTTTAGGAGTCCGGTTTACTTCTTTGTGCTTTGTGAGTGATGATTGTTTATTGTCAGACTTACTATACTGTGATCCTTGTATGAAATTGTGAAAGATATATGTTTAAGGTTGAGTGGGTACATATACACATGTATACATTGTGTACACATATCTATATGTATAAACATATCGATACATACGTACGATAGGTAGATGGATATGCTCATACATATGTGTCGACATGAATATACGTATACACAAGAGTATATATGGTTATGCACATGTTTATATGTACACACCCTGCCTAATATCTATGGTGAAAATAATATTTTAATATTATTGTCTGGTAAATTTACATATATATGTATGTATATATATATATCAATGGAGTAATTATATTATATGATATATACATAGATACATAAATACATGTGTAAATATATATATTTATATATTTTATAAGGTATAAAATATATGCATATATATTAAAGTAAGGTAATATATGCATATATATAAATATATATATATATATACATTACGATGGTAATGTCGAAAATATATATATATTTATATATATAAATCTATTAATACTTAATATAAATATATGTATTATAAAATATTTAAATATATATGATTAAATATTTATAAATTCCAAAGTATAAATATTTATAAATACAAAGTGTAAATATTTATAAAACTTTAAGTTGATAAAATTAGAAGATTTAAATCTTTTAATATGAGCAAATTTTATAAAGCGAACTATTGAGAGGAAATAGTCGCTAGACTTAAAAGAAAATATAAGTCTTCATAAAAGTATAGAGCTTCTTGTTTCAAAACATAAGGAAACAATATGAATTGAAATATTTGGAGCTAACTTTTGAAATAAAAAATATTTGCTGAGAGTTTTTCCCATGAAATGGAGGAAAGCTTCAAACGCAGGAAAAATGGAGGAAAGTTTCAAACACTGGAGAAGAGGAAACGCCAGCCAGATGGAATGTGTTGTAGCAAACCTAAACTTGACAAATTCACAGCAAGCATGAGTCATTCTCTGATATGCGCCAAAGAGGGACGTTTTTCCTCTAAGTGGCGATTTTTGAGCTTTGAGTTGAATAAATCTGGTAATGCTGGCTCCAAGAGGGTCAAATCACTCATTTTTATGATGATATAGGGTTTATAAGTCTACCAAGTAGCATTTGACTGAGTCTGGGCGACTTGTTGTCATTTTACATGCCCACAATGAAGGAATTTGTTGCAATTACGGCCCTATAAATACACGCCCAGCCATTCTTTGTTTCACATCTTTGAGCAATTTGATTCTTGCGTTTTTAAGAGCTCCCATCTCCATTATCTAAGTTGTGTTTTTCTTTATTGCTGCATTTTTCCTTTATGCTTAGTGTGAGAAATACAGAAGTTTTTTACCAGCAATAAACAATTTACTGAGTTTAATCCCTTTTAAGCTTAGAGTGGAGTGAAGCCATAGTTGAGTAAACTCCTATTAGAGGAGTGCAATTTGTGAAGAGTGACTTGAGAGATCATCACAGTTTGAGAAACTTGCAAAGGAGCCATATCCATTTAAGATTCTGGAAGTTGCTGAAGGAGTGTCAAGAGGAGCAATGCTGGGAGAAGGAGATTTAAATCTCAGGCATGAAATCTAATTTATTATAATTCTTGTTTGAAATGCTGCATTCTCTTGGTCTTGTGTTTGATGTTTGCAAGTAGCTCAAGGATAACTAGAATTATCTTGTTAAACATTCATTACAATTAAGGGTAAATGTACAAGGGAATTCAATGCATTAAGGGAAAAATGCATTTTAAAGGAAAATGTAAAAAGGATTCAAGGATAAAGGGATTGTAAAAAGGGGATTAAATGTTTAACGAGCTAAACGGATTAGCTTAACTTATCTTGCATTAAAGGGAAATAGTGGAAAAAGAAATTAAGGGATTGTTTTTTTTTTGTTTAACATAAAGGGGAAATTTATGAAAAAGAGATAAGGGGAGATTTAAAATGCATATTAGTATGAAATTGCATATTCTGTATGATCTCCATAAGAGGAGAACACTGTTGGCATGGATATTATTTGCTAAAATCCTGATTGCTCTCAAAAAAGAGAATTGAAGCATTAGAGCCACTTTTATAAGGTGTTTTTAAGTACTCCACGATAGGAGAAAGAACTTGATTGAGGAATTCAGCAACATTATATAAAGTATAACATAAGTATTTAATTATACTAGCTATGTTTGAGCGTGGGATGATTTATAATTGCTCTTGATACATAGGAAATGAAATGTTGCATTCTAGTTGTAATCTGCATTAATTTTATGATCTCCATATAAGGAGAGTATTGTTGCAATAGTAACTATATACTAGAACAGAAATAAGGACAGGAGTCAAGTAAATTCTATCGGCTTAAGTTATTAGGTTAACTAAGGTAAGCCTGGATTACTCCTAGGATAAAGATTTCCAGTATAAGAGGTAATAGGTGAATTACTTGTTATGTCGATTCATTTCTAGCAATTAGAATGTTGTAGGAAGTCTGGGGTGACTGATTACCCAATGAAGGACATAACCTACGTGTAGTGTAAGATAGCCTTAATTCAAATTGGCCCCGAGTAGTGTATATGATAGATGACTTTCTCAGTCATTTACTAAACTAAAACTCTTTGATCAAAGTAGTGTAATGTACCTACATCCTCTTAGATCGAGCGATGTTTACACTGTTAGTTCATTGTGATCCTTGTACTAGTTCGAGATTGTGAAATAGCAAGGTTCTAGTTGTGTAGGACACATCACTATGCTCAGTTGGTAATCGTTAAAGGATACCTTACCAATCTCTTCGACGAAGGGAGGACCATTGTAGAAACCCCTGTTCTCACTGATCTCTGAAACTGTTTGTTTTTTGCTTGTTTTTGACATTTTTGGTTTTTTTGGAGTTTTTTTTTGCATAAAGAGGAATAATGCGATTTTTGAAAGAATTGCTTTAAAATGTAAATAAAATATTACAATGCCAATAATGATGGAAACTACGGAATCAAATGATGCCAGTCAATTTATTATCCTTCTAGATTGATTACAGATAAGATCTAGTAACATGCAAAGCAAAAAGCAACAATATTATTGAAGAAAACCTGATTGTTGCAGCAAGCTGAAATGTCTTTGAAATGGTATGGCCTTCATAGATTTTCACTTCTCCCTCTGTCAGATGCTTGGAAAATGATCCAGGAGTATAGGCGCCCAAATGTGTGAAGTCAGAAACCCAAAGAAGAAGGCGATTTGCCCAAGACAAAAAGTACGGCCTCTTGAAGATGGTACGGCCCTGCAACAAATCTGTACGGCTTTATGATAGTAGCAAACAAATAAAAAATACGGCCTTTATTGATGTATCCAAATCTCAGGTAATAGGCGCCTTGAATGAAAAATCTCTTCCGAATGTATTCCCACTGAAAACCCTGAATATAAATCAACTGTGAAGCTCTGTGACAACCTCTGTATGAAGTTATCTCTCTAACAAGCAATAAATCAGCTGGTATTTCACAGCGTCTGAACTGCAGACACTAAAGATGGTTCGTTCTCCAATGCACGATGAAAACTGGAACCCTTGGCTTTGTTCTCAGAAGAAGACTTGATCAAAAATTCGATTTTCAACATAATGAGCACAATTCCCAATGAAAACCCTTATATCCATCAAAAGTTCGACTTTTCTCAAAAAGGCATCATTTAAATAAATTCGAACTTTTCTTTTTAATTTTTCAATAGTTTCGAAAGCACTTTTAATTATAAATTATAATTAAAAGGTGGCCCCTCTTCAATGTTGGTCGACCCCTTTAGAAAATCACTTAAGCTATAATATTTAATAATATTATAACTTTATAATATAAGCTCCAGATAATTAATATTTAATTTAACAATTAAAATATTAATATCTCCCTCAAAATATGTCCGATTCACGAACCGTCTGAAGCTGGTGAATAAGTGAGTGATTCTGCACATGACCAAACCATACCGCTAAAAATAGCAGGGGTGCTCCGCTGAATGCCAAATACTGCTAAAAATAGCAAGTCGTGCAAAGACGACCAATCGAGCCCTAACGAAAAGCCAATCGGGTAAATTTTGCCCGCCAAGCTACAGTTCCAACAAGACTTCTATCCGTATTACATCGCTAACAGGGTCGCGATAATAGGCTAATCATAAGCTCGAGATGTCAACTCGAAGGGGACATGACAGTCCTCCCTTCAAATTGCTTGTCCTCAAGCAATCTCAACTTCGGATGCTGCAAAATATCCTCGCTCTCCCACATAGCATCCTCCACTGGCAAATCTCTCCATTTCACCAAATATTCCCTGATATTCCTCCTACGCAACTGTCTCTCTTTGTATTCCAGGATAGACTCAGGTACTAATATCAACTTTCCCTCGTCATCTAAGGGAGGTAAACTCGAAGGTACCTACACGGTGTCCCAACGCCTCTTGAGACCTCGACATTACGAAAAACATTTGCACCTTGCTATCCTACTGGAAGCTCTAGCTCATAAGCCACTTCTCCAACACTAATCCTAAAAGGACTATATTATCGCGGCTTATTCAACCACTCTTCCTAAGAGTAGATCGACACTTAGGGCTGGGCAAAGATAAGATAAACCATGTCACTCCACCTCAAAATACGCTCACCCTCTTCGATCTGGCGTATCGGCTGGTTGATTCTCGTGGCCTTAGCAATATTCTCCTTGAGAGCCCTATAGTGTCCTCCGACTCTCCCGCACAGATTCCCCAAAGATCGCACTCTACTGTCACTAAGTAGCAAATCCAGAAAGCTCGGCGCCTCATAACCGTACAACGCCATGAAAGGGGACATCTGAATGGTCATGTGAAACGTAGTATTGTAGCAATACTCGCACAAATAAATCCACTTGACCCAAGCCTTTTGCTGCCCTGCAATGTAGTTCCTGAGGTAACCTTCCACCCATTTATTCACTATCTTCATCTGCCCATCAGTCTGCGGGTGGTAACTAGTGCTCGGTGTAAGCTCGGTCCCACAAAGTCTAAACACCTCCTGCCAGAAGTGACTCAGGAACCGACTATCACTGTCGCTAACTATGCTCTGCGGCAACCCATGTAATCTGAAAACCTCGCGGAAGAAAACCTCTGCTACCTGTGTAGCTGTATAAGTGGTGGTGATCGGGAAGAAGTGGGCATACTTCGCCGCCGACCACAACTACATATATACAACTCGTCCTTGGGCTTTAGGCAAGCCCGCAATGAAATCCATCGACAGGCATTCCCACTTCCTGTCAGGAATCGGAAGTGGCTGCAATAATACTGCCGGGTACGTGTTCTCCTGCTTGTTCTGCTGACAAACAGGGCACTCACGCACATACTGAAGAACATCCGCCTTAAGACCCTTCCATGTAAATCTCTCCCGAATCTGTCTGTATGTTTTGAAGTACCCGGGATGCCCTGCTGTAGGTACATCATGAAAGTCTCGCATGATAGTGTTCTTCATCTCTGAACCTGGGATCAACAACTCGCTCTTGTAAATGATCAAGTCATTCACAAGCGTGGTATCCGGGTGTCAACCATCAATCCTCAACAATACCGATGCCTATGTCCTCGCATACCGGCCACAATCAAATGCCTTAACTGTAATGTGGTGTCCATAGAGCCCGCCAGATATAAGGCTCACAAGGAGAGAGCCGCCACCACTACATTCCTCGGGTGCCTTTGATGTAGGGAGATATCAAAGTCATATGCCCGCAATTTACTCCACCCACTTCGCCGACGCATCATTGAGGTCTCATTTCCAGAAATGCCTCTAAACCGCGGGTCAGCTTTAATGCAAACTTACATCTACTTAGATATCGCTTAAATTTGGCTAAGGCATGCATTGTGGCTGATCTCCTTATCATAAATACCGTAGAGCCTCTCCGGGTCCCTCTCGAAGTTTTCAGCTCATAAAACAATAGGGTGCTTGTCCTGCATAAGCACCGCTCCAATGCCCTCACCAGAAGCATCGCACTGAAGCTCAAAAGGTTTCGAAAAATCTGGTAGTGCCAACACTAGACACGTAGTCATCAGCTCCTTGAACCTCACACAACACTCCTATGCCTCAGGAGTCCAACATAATGCACCTTTTTTCAATAGATCCGTCATAGGTGTTGCATGCCATGAATAACCATTCACAAATCTGTGGTAAAAACCA
The DNA here is from genome assembly GCA_007258455.2 of Sequoia sempervirens. NCBI lineage: Eukaryota > Viridiplantae > Streptophyta > Pinopsida > Cupressales > Cupressaceae > Sequoia > Sequoia sempervirens. The sequence goes on from VDFB02190063.1 coordinate 15,491, forward strand.
CACAAGCCAAGAAATCCTCGCAACTGTGTAAGGTTCGCCGGAGTAGGCCAATCTATGATAGCACGGATCTTCTCAGGATCCATCCGCACTCCCTCTGCACTGATAATATGACCTAAGTATAACAACTCTGTCATCCCCAAATCACATTTGGATTCCTTGGCATACAAGGACTCCCTCTCCAAAATACTAAGTACCGTCTCCAAGTGAGCCAAATGCTCCCGCCATGTCCTGCTGTATATCAAGATGTCATCGAAGAAGACAAGTACAAATCTCCTCAATTGCGAATGGAAGACCCTGTTCATAGTAGACTGGAAAGTTGCTGGAGCATTGGTTAGCCCAAATGGCATCACCACAAACTCAAAATGTCCACAATGACAGCGAAAAGCGGTCTTCTCAATATCCTGCTCACGAACTCTAATCTGGTGATACCCTGACCTCAAATCTATCTTCGTGAAATAACATGCACCATGAAGCTCATCAATAAGCTCATCTATGCGGGGTATAGGATATCTGTTCTTAATAGTCCTCTTATTCAGGACCCTGTAATCTATGCACATGCGAAGGGTGCCATCCTTCTTCTTCACTAGGACAACTGAAGAAGCGAATGGTGATTTACTCGGTCGAATGTGACCCATCGCAAGCAGCTCCTTGATAGTCTTCTCTATCTCATCCTTAAGCCGCTTAGGATGCCTGTACAGAGTAATCATGACGGGCTTAGCGCCCTCCTCAAGCTCTATAATGTGCTCAATACCCCTGTCTGGAGGTCTCCCTGGTGGAATATCACTGAAAACCTTCTCATGCTTAACTCTCAACTGCTGAATGTCAGGATGATACTCGGTCTTATGCTGTCCCTCCTGTATAGGTGCCAATGTGCACTCGGCAGCCCACTCTACCATGTCATGTCGCATGAGTCTCTCCATCCGACGGAAAGGAAATAGTCTTGACATTACTGTCCCGAATGGCCTTCAGGATATGTGTCTTCCCATCCACATCAAACCGAATCTCCATGTCTTTGAGACGAAGAGTGACTTCCTCAAGGGAATGAAGCCACTTCATGCCCAAGACTAAATCAATATCTCCCATGTTCACCACGTAATAATCAGCCTTGAATTCATAGTTATTCAAGCGCAAGGGGAGATCCTTAATCATACGTTCACACCTGAGAGTGTAACCATCAACCACCTTAACCCTAATGCCTTCGAACTCCTCAGTTATGAGTCCACGTTTCTCCACAAATCTAGCATCAATAAAATTGTGGGTGGCTCCTGTGTCAAGAAGGGTGATAACCCTTTGTCCTGCCAAAACTCCACGAAGTCTAAATGAACCCTCCTGCTGAATGCTAGACAATCGTGCCTCCTGAATTTGGAGCTCTGACTCTGCCTCTGCCTTAGGCTCTGAAGCCTCTGATTTTGACTCCTCAGAACTCTCCTGCTGTTCGGAACTCTCAGATTCCGACTCCTTGTAATAAGCCCACATCACTCGATTGGCCTTGCCCTTAGGCCACAAAGGACAATCATGATTGGCATCGTAGGGACCTTTGCAGTAGAAGCAAAGCTTCTTCCTACGTAAATCATTAAGAGCCTCGCGATCCAAGGGTGCTGCAGATTTTCCCTTTGAATCACTCTTGAAATCTGATTTCTCTCTGTTAAAATCTGATTTCTCTCTGTTTTTATTGAAGCCCTTATTGTCCCTAAATGAAGAAGTGTTCCTGGAGTTGAATTTGCTGGATGGTGTTGCAAATTCCATGCTGCGTGCCTTCTTCATAGCTTCCTGTAACGAAGGCGGATCAAAGGCTTTGATCCAACCTCTCAATGGTTCCAACAAATTCCTCCAAGGAAAAGTAATTACAAGACCAAATATTAGGGACTATAACCGATAGCCTCTCGAAGTCACCTATGTAAGACTCTAAACCGCCACTGGCTACAACCGAAAGCAACTCAAATAGATTCTGATCCTTTCCTCACAAATCGCTCCACCAACTCACAACTAACTCCCCTCGTATGTGGTGATAATGGACTATGTCAGAGGTCACCATCCCGCGATGCCACCAGCCGAGCCTCTAGATGCACAGCATACCCACAGCATCCCTCCCCTTTACCATAGGACACAATGAGGGAAAGTATCGTTTTCATCAGATCCAGCCTCGGCCGCGGACCTTGCCACTACCGTCAAACATAGCTAGAGTAAGTCTGTTTGTGGCATGCTTCATATCACTATTATTATTATGTCTAGGCCTCCAGTCCTGTCGACCCCTGTGATGTTCTCTCCTTTGTGTGATAAATCTGTCAAAAGTGATCCTCTCTCTGACCTCTGGTGACAGTAACTCCCACTCATCGTTCGCTGCCATAAGTGTATCAGCGAACAAATCCTCATGCTCCTCACCTGCAACAGCCTCATCGGGCTCCTGTCTCACAAATGTAGGCCTAGTTGACCTATCTGCCGTCCGTGAAGCAGTCCTAGGTGCTCTCCGTGATCCTGCATCACTCCTGTCTTCGTCACGATGTGGTGACGGTCTCCTCGGCATACCTAACCTTTGGATTGCCACTATCAACTGCTGTAGTACATTGTTGGACTGCCGTTGACCTGCTCGTAAATCTCTAAGAGTGTGTAGAACCTCTACATCATCCTGATCTCTAGGGTTTTGAGGAATAGCTGTTCTGTCAGCCATGGTACCCGGTTGCCTGTTCAAACCCTGTTGCCTGTCAATCAAGGCTCTCCTGCGAGTATAATCTCTATGAGGCCCAACCTCTTGTGGCTGCATAAGATTGCTAAACCCTCAAGATGGCAGGATTTATCTCTGATACCACTGTAGAAACCCCTGTTCTCACTGATCTCTGAAACTGTTTGTTTTTTGCTTGTTTTTGACGTTTTTGGTTTTTTTTGGAGTTTTTTTGCTTAAAGAGGAATAATACGATTTTTGAAAGAATTGCTTTAAAATGTAAATAAAATATTACAATGCCAATAATGATGGAAACTACGGAATCAAATGATGCCAGTCAATTTATTATCCTTCTAGATTGATTACAGATAAGATCTGGTAACATGCAAAGCAATAAGCAACAATATTATTGAAGAAAACCTGATTGTTGCAGCAAGCTGAAATGTCTTTGAAATGGTACGGCCTTCATAGGTTTTCACTTCTCCCCCTGTCAGATGCTTGGAAAATGATCCAGGAGTATAGGCACCCAGATGTGTGAAGTCAGAAACCCAAAGAAGAAGGCGATTTGCCCAAGACAAAAAGTACGGCCTCTTGAAGATGGTACGGCCCTGCAGCAGATCTATACGGCTTTATGACAGCAGCAAACAAATAAAAAATACGGCCTTTATTGATGTATCCAAATCTCAGGTAATAGGCGCCTTGAATGAAAAATCTCTTCCGGATGTATGCCAACTGAAAACCCTGAATATAAATCAACTGTGGAGCTCTGTGACAACCTCTGTATGAAGTTATCTCTCTGACAAGCAATAAATCAGCTGGTATTTCACAGCCTCTGAACTGCAGACACTGAAGATGGTTCGTTCTCCAATGCACGATGAAAACTGGAACCCTTGGCTCTGTTCTCAGAAGAAGACTTATCAAAAATTCGATTTTCAACATAATGAGCACACCCTAAATTTGTTCTTTACATCCACTGTAAAGTTCGACTTTTTCAAAAAGGCGCCATTTAAATAAATTCAACTTTTCTTTTTAATTTTCAATAGTTTCAAAGCACTTTTAATTATAAAATATAATTAAAAAGTGGCCCCTCTTCAATGTTGGTCGACCCCTTTAGAAAATCACTTAAGTTATTAATATTTAATAATATTATAACTTTATAATATAAGATCCAGATAATTAATATTTAATTTGACAATTAAAATATTAATATCTCCCTCAAAATATGTCCCGATCTACTTAACCGTCCGGGCTAGTGTGAATAAGTGATTACCCCAGACATGACTAAACCATAATCGCTTAAAAATAGTTGTGGGTGCTCTCGCTAAATGACAAATACTACTAAAAATAGCAAGTTAGGCAAAAGACGTCTGAATGAGCCCGAACGAAAGCCAATTGGTAAATTTTGCCGCTCCGAAGCCAAGCCCAGTTCCAACAAGACCCTCTATCCATCATATCAGCCTACGAGGGTCGCATAATAGGCTAATCATAAGCTCGAGAGATGTCAACCGAAGGGACATGACAGCCATCTATTGGAAAATGGATGTGCGGAGGACTGCATTATAAGTCCGTGGTTGGCAGAAAAGCGCCCAAGTGATGTTTCTCCAAAGCAAGCGGCCGATGTACCAAGATTTGAAAGGAAAAGAATTATGGACCTTCTTACCACTATTTGTTCTAAAGCTCATTGGAGCCATGTTAGTGAGGTATGTATTCTTGTTTCATGTACTTGTGAAGTTATTATATTGAAATGGAATCTTTATTGTAAATTGATTTGGGAACTGGTTCATGTTTTATCAATAAAGAAAAGGAAAAATTTTATTACAATGTCATGTTAACATGTTTACTTGTAGGATGTAAATTAAGGAAATTTTTATTTTACGGAAGGATCGGGTCATTACAACACATCATACTCTTTTTCGAGCTACCACGTCTAGATTAGGAGGGGAAGTTGATCTTAGATCCTTAGGCCATATTGGAGGTTAAGGAATAGAGTTATCAAAGAATATTTAATTTTGTGGAAGCACTTTCCGCTAGATGATGCCACATGGAAGGATGAACAGATTTTGCAACATTTGAACCTTCAATTGCTTGAGGAAAAGCAATTTCGGGAAGGGAGGACTGTAATGTCCCTTTTTGCTGAGTAAACAAAAGTGTCTCTTTTAGCCTATTTAATTCCTATAGGCTAATTTCAGGCTTTGTCAGGGAATAATTCAATTAATTAAATAAAGTTGTCCAATAAAAGAATTTTTTGGATGACTTTATTTTAATTAATTTAAAAGGGTGAATTAAGTGATTTAAAAGGACAAATATTAAAAAGTCACTTTATTAAAGTACTTTATTGATTTATTTTAAGGCAGGAATTAAAAAGTACCTTAGGGAATGTTCTATAGGGAAAATATAAAAGATGAATTGGAAGCTCATTTGTTTATGCTTGTTTTTATTTTCTTTGTGGAAACTTAAAGTTGTCAATGAGAGAAAACCCTAGGATGAAAACCCTAAGGGAATTGGTTTTGGTGGTGAGACATCTACCCTAGCCAATTTGCAAGTGGAATCATATAGGTTTCATGCAAGCGCCAAACGATTGAAGATTAAATAATTTATTGGAGGTTTGCAGGCAAACGATATATTATTAAAACTTTGGGCTTCATTTGAAAGTTTATTTAGTGATTGATATTTCAGATGCTACCTTCAATAAGTGACATGGGATGAATATGGCATTTCATTTTATGAAGATTTGCTGAAGACAATACTCTATAAGGGCTAGGCATGAGAGATACAATTTGTTGGACATTTTTTTTCATTGGATGTATGTTTGCACATTGCTGGCATGAAAGATATGGTGTGTTTATGCTGGTTGCAGTCCTCCTATTTACCCAGGCACACCATTTGAAGTGAATTCGGGCCCTTTGAAGATCATTGCTGGTCACTATAGGCCCCTAAGAATGGTGTGAGAAATAAACAGCAAGTTGGGAAGAGGCATGGTAACTTGGAAAATCACTTATAGCTAGCGCACATCACTTGTGGATCTCTCTTTGCTGGTTGAAACCATTCACAAGTGGCTGGCGTGAGGTTTACTGTAGTATTAGAGGGAGACATGAGGTATACAGGAGCAGTTGGAGCATTAAGCACTGCCATTTGGAGATTCATAGGGTGATTGGAGGTGTGGTGCTGGGTTTGGAGTTAATGTTTGCTATCATGAAACATTGAAATATGTTGTAGTTCAAGGTCAGAACTTGTGTTTATTCATATTTTGTATGCTGATGTTCAAAACAGCAAGTTGAATAGTTTCCATTTAATCTCCAATCTTTGAAAGGATGACATTTGTTTGATGTAATGTCTCAAATAATGTTAGTGTTACCACATTGAGTTTATGGTGAAATTGTTCTTAAATCTTCAAGAAAATACTCTCAAATAATTATCAATGGAATATCTATTTGTATTGTCAGATGCAAACTGTTTGACAAAATTCTTGTGTGCCAAAACTAGTCAAAATTGTACCATTTGTTCCAAAATTTGGCATAGTATATTACACTTCCAAAGACTCAAAAAAGACAAATATGTCCCTCATTACCTATTTGTAGGATGGAATCCTCTGTCACTTGGTCACATCTATGTTCCTATTGGGGAATGATAGAAAATAATTTGGGAAGAATACTATAGTTGCCTTGTAGGACACTTTGGGATAGAGAAGATAGTTGCTATGTGACATAAATACTTCTATTGACCAAAACTATGCCAGGATGTCATCTTGTACATTTGATCTTGCACGACCTATGCTTACAAATTGGACAAAAGGATTGTATACACCTCTTTTAGTTCCTAATAAGCCTTGAAACTCTATCTCCATGGATTTCATGTCAATTCTTCTTAGGACCAAACATGGTCATGACTGTGTGTATGTGGAGGTTGACAAGTTTTCAATGATGGCCAAAGAAGAGAGTTTTGCAGAAGACATTGTCAATTTTTTTTAGAATGTTTGGGTACATTTCAGTTTTCCCTAGATCATTGTTTTTTATAGGGATAGTAGGTTCCTGTTGATGTGATTTTCGTGACCGCACCAACACAGAATAAAGTTTCCCAATGGATACTCTATCCTCTCACATGAACAAAGTTTCCTGCATGCTAAGATTGCAAGATAGATCATGCATTTAACTCCAAGGTTCCTTCATGCAATAGAATACCCTCAGTTGGCTCGATGCGTTTTGCTAGTATTTCAAGGGGACTTACACAATTGTTCAGCAGCTAACAGCAGACAGCAGATTAAGGGCTTCACGTGGTTGGAATGATTTGGCAGGTGAGCACAAGTTTCCTAACACTAACCAAAAATGAATTGAATTTAAATGAGTGTAGGGATAAGAAGGTTCTAAATTCTACTCTAAGACGGGATGTGGGATTAATCTCAACAGACTTCAACCAAACTCTGCTCCGCCTCGCGTTGGACAGCTTACACAAAGTTGGTGCAATCTTCAAGGGAGTGGCAAGAGGTTTTCAAGTCGCAATTCGGCATCAAGACACCATCAAGACGATGCATGCCGAGACGTAAATCACAACCGAAGTTAAGCTTGTAAAATTTTCCAGTTGACCACACAAGGCAAACTTGCCGTCAGCAAGCTGCTAGTGGTATGGACTAAAACGAAGTTGCCTTGATTAACACCACAAATCCACAGCTAACATCTACTTGCATGAAAATGAAATTACGCTACTTTACGCTACTTGAAGTAGAAGGGATGAAGAAACCTTGCTAGCTGCTTATAACAAAGATGAATTCACCATTCAATGAAAGATCTTTTATTATAATAGTTTTCACAACAATCTCTTACAAAGTTTTTGAGGGAAAACTTTCCTTTTCCTTCAAACTATGCTATGCTAAGCTATTACAACTAAAGTCTCTCTGCTCTACTCTCTAGTCTGATCTAGTGTCTAACTGAATTACAAATGAGGGGGGATGCCCCTTTATATAGCTGGCCAAGTCCAACGAACGGCTCAGATTACAATCAAATGGATGGCCCAAATTGTGCCACCTCAACCCTAACCCTAAAAAGAGGAGTGGAGTAATAAATGAACAATTAATGTCCACCATCCTCTAGAATATTCCCGCTTGTAAACGCATTCACACTATTCTTTCTGACTGCAAACTGGATGATTTTGATCATCATTGCTTCAACTTCTTGAAAGGGTATGGCAGGCACGTTCTCGATCTGACTCCAAGGCGACAACTTCTTTCTCCTACTCAACGATGATTTTCTTCCTTGATGTTCTTCAACTTTGAAGTACTTGATGGTGACCATTAACGCCTGGGTTTCCATCTTTCCCTCCATCCTGAGCTTTGAAAACATTTCTTCTTTGCCACTTGAGCTGGGTACATACTAGGTCTCAACACTTAGCCATTTTCTCCAAGTATTTGCTTCATCTCCCCAAGTCATCATGCCTTGGCCTCGGTGTTCGCCCTGCAAATCAAGCAAGGAGAAGAGCATCAGAACACTTCATAATATAAACTCACCTTACTTACTTGATTTTCATGCTTTAACTTCCAAGGGTTCATCATTTTTCTCTAGCCAACTTTGTTTTCTTCATGATTTTTCAACATCTGTAGGCTGGGGCATTTAACACCCGTACATCATATTTCAATGCCTTAGACAAATTTTCAACTTCCTCAAGGGCGTATTTAAGAGATGCACTTTTAAAATCATCTTTTGAGAGTGTTAACTTCAACTGCATCGTCTTCAAGAAATCTATTTCACTAGCTGAAGCGTTGACAACTTTGATTTTATTCATCTATGACTTGAGAAGATTCGACTTCGTGAAGAAAATTGAGCAAATTCACCTAGGCCATCAACATCGAATTCATCTGCCAAGGCCTTTTATCTTCAGAAACATCATTTATTCCTTGCCTTAGAATTTTTTTTTTTTAATTTTCCCTTAGAAAATTTATCAATCTGGTGCCCATCAAAAATCTTCATCTCAAAGGCCTTGGCGAAGTGTGGAAGACCTTAAAATCCATTCCTCATCGCAGACGTCCAATACCCAGAAGAAAATTCCCTTCAGAAGGCGTCGAATTCATGTGTCTACAACGAAGGGGTACATTTAATTTTTTTGAATTTAAACCTTAGAAAAATATTTTGTCAACAAATTTATTCTTATTCTGGGCGTATTTTCTTGCTTGGCCTTGACAATTAGAAAAACTTCAAATTCATCCTCCTCCAACTAGGCGCATTTTGGACTTTCTCCTGCCATTTGCATACATGCCTCAATAAACTTCATCATCTCCCTGCAAGCTTAGGCGTTTTTTTTTTCTAGAGATGAAATTCTAACACTTAGAAAAAATTTATCATCATGCCTCACTTTACCTTGGCGCACATTGAGGGGTCTACAAGAAATTCCAACACTCGGCAATTTTTTATACCTTCTCTACCTTGGGCGTATTTCTCATGCTTATATCATCAAACATTTTGTCTTCTTCTATGCTAGTTTGGGCACATTTACCACATTGAGGAGGAAATCCTCATAAGCTTTGTCCTTTTCTTAGTGCATTTGGGTGCATTTAACATATCATGGAGGAATTAGCTCAACGCCTTGGAAATTTGTTTTATCCATCTTCACCTTCACTTGACTTCAACGCCTTGGTAACTTCTTTCCATCTTTACCTTCACTTGGGCGCATTTCACATATGGAGGAGGATAAGTCATAACTTCATGGGCACATTCAAAGGGTGGAGAAGGAAGTTTGACTCCAACGCCTTTGACTCTCTTTGACTATTCTTCATGCATGGGCGCATTTTGATAGTGGAGGAGGATAAACTTCATGCCTTAGAATTTTTTTTCAACACCTTATTAGCATGAGGGTACATTTAGGAGGTGGAGGTGGACTTAAGTCCAACACTTAGATTTTTTTTAACATCTTGACTTGAAGTGGGTGCATTTGAGGGTGGAGGACTTAAAACACTTTTCAAAAAGCCAACACCTAGCATCTTGGAGATGGGCGCATTTCATGACCCCAGCAGGAAGTTCTAACACTTAGACAATTTTAATTTTTTTTCCAGCTGAGGATGAGGGCGCATTTTGGGGTGGCAGTGGACTTAACTCTTTGCCTTAGAATTTTTTTTAACACCTTCTTAGCAGGCTGGGCGCATTTTGAGGTGTCTGCAGGACTTAACTCCAGACTTGGAAATTTTCTCAGCCACTACCAGCTTATTCTTCCTTGGGCGCATTTCAGGGGTGGTGAAGGATATTTTCAACACTTAGGCGTTTTTCTCATCTTCACCAGCCAGCTCATGCCTTACTATATTTAGTAAGCTCTTTGATTTTCCCTCTTCTGGAGCTCAGATTGATTTGAAATTTTAACCACAGGATCTTCATGACCTAATTGATTTGTTCGCACTGCCATCTCGAGCTGACCTGCTATTTATAGTATGTTTCTGAAGGTGGTTTACTATTTATGGCAACTGCCTGATTTTGATACTTCCCCAACTCCATTTGACTTGAAATTTGAATGTCGTGACCCTCATCAGTAGACTTGCCTGTTCACACTGGCGCCTGATGCTGATTTACTATTTATAGCCTGTTTCTGGAATGCCTTACTATAAATAGTAAGTGCTTTGATTGCCTTCAAAATTTACCAGTGGACTCCTTGAAAGATGTTGATCGCGATGGGATACACCGGTTTTCGAAAATTCTGGCATTTTACCCCCCATTTTGGGTCCCAAAGCTAGAAACCCTAATTTGACTTGCATGTCTATCAAATGACCTTCGTTTGACCTCATTTCTGTTGCATGCCGATCAGTTTGTGATTCTGATGCACTGGGCAGCTGCCGGAATGGATCTGCTAAAAATAGTAAGTTGTTGAAAAAGTGATCATCTCCGTTTGCATGTCACATCACTGTGTAGCTCTTGAAAAACCCATAAAGAATAACTCGACATGCACTGAAAATCCCTGCATGCAAACCCTAAAAATAGCCTCTGAAGATGGCTCCTGAAAAAGTCATGATCCTTGTTTGCATGTTATACCACTCTGAGAAGCCCTCAAAAACCCACAAGGAATATCTTTGACATGTATTTGAAAACTTCAACATACAAACTGTTGTGACCTTTTCACACATAGCCCATTCAAGATGGGGACCCCTAATTTTTGCTCAGGTTCGGTCTTTTGAAAGCTGGGTTTCTCCTCTCGCTTTGTCTCTTTCGATGTGCGCCTTTTGGGGGGTTGTGTATTAAAATTCAGTGAGCTTAAACGCGAAATATTGGCCAAGTATAAAATTAGGGTTTCATCGTTTCTGGCCAATTCAAGGTCAAGTAAAGTGAGAAAATTGAAAATTGAACTTAATGTTGTTGTCAGCAGACATCCAGCAGGTTTCCAGCCAAGTTTCATCAAATTCCAAGGTACTTACTATTTTTAGTAAGTGTGAAATTCAGGGCAATTTGTCAGCTATTTCGAGATTCCGATCATCACACTGCATTCAGAGTATATCAGATTGCTTGCATGCCAAATTTGAGCGAGAACA
>VDFB02190064.1:0-16192 GCA_007258455.2 Sequoia sempervirens
GGAAGTGCATGTAAAGAGAGAGAGAACATCAAATGGACATTACGAGGGAACACGGTATGCACATACAAGCACACCAAAGAAAATAAAAAGAGAGGAAAATGAATGTTAAAGGCTAGCAAGGCGAATGCAAGTCAACCATCTAACAAGTCATCTACCTCCCAATCATGTTCAATATATTGTGAGGGAAGTTGACTATCCAAAGGAGGAATTGCAAGTGCCGAACTAGGGGAAGTGCAAGGTTCTTCACTTGGTGTAGCAAATTTATCATTTAAGGTCATGGACAATGAAAATAAAGAATTTAAATCGTTATGCAATTCTTCATCACTTTGAGTGATCTCCTCCTCCTCCTCATCATCATCTAGGTTAATCATGACGAGAGGACAGAGATTATTTTCCAATGAAGGATGTATCAGGAGTTGTGGTTGTTGTATCTGATCGTTTTGTTGTGATGGTTGTATCGTACTATCTTCACTACCAAAAAATAGGCAATTAGCAACTAAAATAGCACCGGATTTTATTGATTTGAGTTCATGAATTGGGAACTTATACTAGTGCAAAACTCAACGAAAAATGGTCTATTCAATTTGGCATTGTATTTAGCATCGAGTTTAGCGCCAAATTTTGTTGCTTCCAGTTTGGCTTCTGATTTTGCTTCTAGTTTTGCTTCTTGTGTTGCTTCCATGTTTGCTTCCAGTTTTTCTTTCAATTTTGCTTCCAGGTTTGCCTCCAGTTTTGCTTCCAGTTTTGCTTTGGGTTTTTCTTCCAAATTTGCTTCTGGTTTGCTTCCAATTTTGCTTCTAGTTTTGCTTCCATTTTTTCTTTTGATTTTACTTCCAATTTTGCTTCCAATATAACATCGCTTGTTGCATCTAGCTTTTCCTCCATTTTTGCGCCTTTTGTTGCTTTTAATATGGCTCCTATTATTGCATCTTTTGTTGCTTCTAAAATTGCTTCCATTATTACTTCTTTGTTTGCTACCTGAATTGCTTCTGCTTTTGCTTCCTAAATAATGCCAAGCTTTTCTTCCAAGATTGCTTCTAGTTTGCTTCTAGTTTGGCTTCCATTGTTGCTTCCTTTTTTGCTTCTAAAAATGCTTCTTGTTTTGCTTCCATTTATTAATTTAATATTTTTTATTTCAATTTAATTAGTTAAATATATCATGCCTCTTAAATAAATCATATGATTATAGAGTAAGTAAATTAAATAATATGTTTTATTTCAATTTAATTAATTAAATATATCATGCCTCTTAAATAACTCATATGATTATAGAGTAAGTAATTTATTTATTTAACTCATGATTAAATAACAAGATAATTATTATAACATGATCATGATTTATAATTAAAACAAGTGAATCAAATATGCCACTAGATTAATAACATGTCAAAATGATACATGTCCAATAGTCAACATAAGTCAAAATGACACATGTACAAATGATATAAGTAAAAATGATAAATTATTTAACTCAAAATGATACAAATCAAAATGATACATGTCAAATGATATTTTTCAAAATGATACATGTCAAAATGATACAACTCAATAATATGGTACTGCAAGCCATGAAAATGATATATATGATAGTAACCATGAAAAGAGGCATCATAACGATATATTAGCAATGATCCATGATGTAGGCTATGTGATCATGAATGTCACTGGCTACTCCTAGCAACTGCCTCATCATCATCATCATCATCATCATCAACCTTGGTGTCTTTTGTATTTGTTTCATCATCATCCTCTGCCATGTGATCTATACTAGAACCAACATATTCTGGATCTATATATCATGAGGATCATCTTGATTTTCTGGAAGACTCGTGTTCTACAAAAAAAAACATATAAAATGAAAAGTTATTATTTATTTCATGCAATAATTTATTTTTTTGTTATATATCTAATATTACATGTGAAACGAAACCATAATCATATTACATCATATCAAAGTGCACATACCATAATAAAATTTCATAAAAGTTATAGCTAATATGTCATTCCAATGATGTAAAACATGCAACAGTTCTAATAAATGTTAGTAAAATATGCCAATATTTGGTGGAAGAGGAAGAAAGATGACTGGAACTCTGGAGGCCCACCATAATGGATTTCATTTTTAGAGATCAAAAACCATCATTCATCTCTGCTTCATCATAAAAAAACATTGCAATTACATTAGTAATCAAAACTCGGCTAAAAGAGAAACAATGAGACCTAAGGTAGGCATGCTTTATCATGGAAAATGCCATCCAAACCTCCACCTAAATCTCAGAATTGAGAGTGAATTATCAGATCTAAACCCAAGAAAGAATATATTTCAAAATGATAGGTAAATTGCACCTAACGCAAAGGATGCTAGTTAAAAAGATAAAGCACACATTTTCATGGCTCAAAATAGCAAGAAGGGTTCCCAAAAAAGTGGCAAACTGTTTATAAAAGTGCATGTAGGATATGAAGCATGGTGAGGAACTAAGGAAAGAATGCTTGGGTAATAAAAAATGTTAGCAAAGGTGTTATGAAGTTGTGCCTAAGTGTTAAAAACAACTTTGCGAAAGGTGAGGTACAATTTTTGAGTGGCAAAACAACTTAAAAATTGTGCCAAGAAGATTTAAACGTGGCAAGAGGTTAAGTGAAAAGAGCCTAAAGTAAGCATGAAAATAAATTAATATGAGGTGAAATTTTTAGTGGCCATGATGTAAGCAAGGTGTTAGGATCACTCAACAAACTCAATTCAATGAGCCTCAAACAGATTTCAAAACACCAACTCTTGAACTCTTCAAATTTCACTTTTCAACTAGGCCTTTCCTAGTAGGTCTGCTGACCCTGTTTGGGATTTTTCTCACAAAATTCACAAAAAAATTAGAGATTTAGATACCTCTTAATGAGTTACAAAACATACCTCAAAATCATCAGATGTTGTTTTGGAACATGTGCCTCAAAATGGGCCTTCACCGTTGTCCTAATTAGGCTAATGAGGCCTAATTTACAAAGGAACTACCCTTTAAACTATTCACAACCCTCAATACTTATTTGGGAATAAATTTACATGTTTCCAAACCCTCAAAAACATAATTTTTTTTAGGAGAAACTCACCTCTACATACCAAACCACAAAGCCATCATTTTAAGCCAATTTGAGGAGGTTTTATTGAATGTAATGGTTCCACACCTTACCAAAACTTTCCACTACCTCATACCTACATAAAAACATCTTTAAAAACTTAAAACACCATTACACATGCAGATCCATTCATATTTTGTTAATACCTTACTTTAGTTCCTCAAATTCACATGGAAAACTCATGAAAACACCCTAGGGCATCACCTTAAAACCATACAAAACATATCCCTTGCATCCCAAACCATTTGCACACCTATATTATAATGAAATGAGACATTACAATGAGTTAGAAGTTGTGATAGTAAGTGGAATGTCTAAAACTTCATTTTTTACACCAATCAAAACCCTTGACAAGCTATAAAATAGGAAGTTCCAAAAAATGAAGATATCTCACTCAAAACTCAATATTAGAACCTCCCACTTGATTCAAATTGATGGTTCTATGCCAAAATAAACATTTAAATCTCCGTATTTATAGAATTACACACTTTTACAATCTTACCACCATTTTGCTTGTAGGTCGCATATCCCTTAATCGAGTAATTCCTTTCCATTCACTTTGTATATCCACATTCCCAATGTACATTCAATAGCCTTTTTTAACACATCATAACATATCAAAAGTTCTTAGTAGCTTGTCATAAATAAATTACCAAATTCTTGAATTGTTCGCTAGAAAGGGCTACTAATTTAGGCCTAAATTACAAATAAAGTGCTCATAGTTTATCACCAAAATACCAAAGGATTGAAAATAGTCATTCATCATGTCACAAAACTGAAGAATGAAACATTTTTAGTGATAGAAAGGATCCATAAATCACTATTCCAAAAAACCCCTATTTTATGCACAAATCAAGCCCTGCAAAGGAGGGTTTATTGTATAAGGTACTTAAAAACCTTAAATACTCCTGCCACCACCACAAACACCATGGAAATATCCTGCATAAGCTTTAGAAACTCACCACCCACCTTCATGCATGCTTTTGCATTGAACACCACCCTAAAACCATACTTTCCATGAAGGAAACTTTGTATTTCCTATATGATTCAGCAACCAATAAGAGATTTCTTGATTTCCCTATTCTTGTACACTCACAAATTGCTTAAAAAAATCTAAAAAACTTCTATACATTCCATCCCACCAATCTCCTAAATCTACATTGGTGGGATGGTGAATTCAAGCCTTAAATGACCCTCAAAACCCTTGACTGGTTAATTTGACAGACCACAAAAACCTTGGCTTTTAAATTTGATGGTAACTCTTCAAAACATCACTAGATGATTGTTAACACCCAACATAAAGTGAACAAACAAATATACATCTCGTGAAAGAACTGAATTCAAGAATGAAAGGTAGTGAAAACAAGAACAAGGAACTTTATTTATTGAAAATGATTCAAGAATACAAAATTTGTTCTTTTGCCTACCTTTTACATGCTTTTATATATATTCCCAATTAGGCAACTTCCTTTTGAATCTCCCTCATCGAGTGAAACTACCTAAACTGCCTTGTGACTTTTAATATTCCATGCTTCTTTTCCTTTTTACAAATTTTCCCATCTTTAGCAACATTTGGAAATCTATTTTTTTTGTGACCACCTAAGGACCTTAAATACAATGAAGTAGGTCTTTATATGACCTTTACATGAATTTACAAATGGGCATTCAATCTAGACAAAAAATTTCCTATGAGAGGCAACTAGTAACCTAGGTGCTCCTACACTAGTTAGTAGTTTGAAAAAATGCCTCAAAGAAATGTGTGGTCTCAATGGTGATGGAATTCCATTCCACCACATGGGCTCACATTTCACTAAGAGCCTTCAAACTTCTCACCACCTTTCCTATGATACCACATTTTTCATACATGTTCACCAAATAATTTTATCAAACTACTCGCTTCCTTGTAGTTGCTACTATGGCTAAAAACCTAAAATAGGTGCTTTCCAACAAACTATATGGATGATTGGAAAAATATCTATCAAAGCATAATAGTAAGCAATAATACCATAGAAGGAAATAGAAAGTTTTGAAAAAATGCCTGGAAGAAATGTAGTCTAATGGTGATGGAATTCCATGACATGAATTTGTTTGTAATGGCATGCCATCACCACGAGACCCCATTTCTTTTGGGGCATTTTTTCAAATAGTTCACTACCTTCTCTAGCCACCATAGTTATTGTACATGTCTATGAAAGCATTTAATAAAATGGTTCAATGACTTTCTGCTATGGGTAAAAGCCTAAAAACACATCCTTTCAAACAAGATATGGATAGGGAAAATAGTAAGCATGATAATCAAAAATATATAGTTTAATACTTGTACTCAAAATTTTGTTCATTAGATCTCATACATTATAAGTCATGTGATGTGGATTTCTATTGTAACTTTTTGTGATTGAATAATTTGTTGTTTTATTTTCAGATGTTGGTTGTGGAAACACCTCCAAATGTTACAAGGGAAATGGATATTAGTGTTTCATCCGCTATACAATCCTCCATGGCTCTAATAGAGGAGGTATGAGGAAAATTACTAAATTTCAATTTACATTAGTTGTTATAGGTATTGGTTTCTAGTGAAAAATCAAACCATTATTGATTAGTAGTTTAATTCATATTTGGATAGTTTATCACAGGCTTGAGCACACCTAGAAGCATCGACATGCAAATATTTCCATCATGGAGTGATCATGGGTAATTAAATGAGAGGCGTTATTTTGTTAAATATACCATTTTTTATAATTTAATTTCTATATATTAATATGTTTACTAGTTATTGTAACAGATAAAGCTTGACTAGGAACTAAACCCTAGGAGGAGTACTAGAAGCACTCCTTGACCTCAAAATAAATGAGTGGCAGACTTATGTCGCCAGCCGGTTCATGAAACAAGAAGAATTTATTTCGGAGAATGGAGAAATGAATTTTGATTCTAAATTGCTTGTTGTATGCCCTAGACATGCTTGTTTTTATATTTTTATTGGATATAATTTGACATTGTATGCCTATATGGCATTCTTGTAACCCTATATGGCTATTTTGTAACTATATTTATACTTATATCAACATATATTGATGTATGCATACATGGCTATTTGGTTAATACAAATCTTTTGCTCGATGGTGTCCATATTTGCATTATATTCCTTGGTTCAATAGATATCGGTTAGATGTGTGAAATTATGCTTACAACTTACATGTATACTTTTGACTTACGATGTGTTCCAATGTATACTTTGTGACTTGCGCGTTTTCATGTGTATACCTTGTATTCGTACATATACTTTGTATTAAGTTATGTATACCATGTATTCGTGTGTATACTTCAAGGCATATGTGTCTATGACTACTTGTGCTTCCCTTATACATGTACATTCTTGACTTACATTCATGTGTATACTTATTAGTGGTTAGCCTAACGTGAAGTAGTTGTTGTCCTTCATGGTTTTGTCTTGAATAAGAATTGATTGATTAATAGGCAACAACTAAGGTATCCACAAAGAAAAACCTGCGTTTTCAATTGGTATTCCATGAAATGATTGATAAAAAGATTCCAATTTATATTTAATCCTTTGATTGGAACAAATGAATTAAGCAAAGGATACATAATCTTCATGTAACACTTGCAAAACATAATATTCAGAGTAGATGAAGTAGTCAACTTCTTGACACATTATCTATGTTACTGGGTTCTTCTATTTTAGCCCTGGTTATGGATTTGGTTCACTCAGGTGGTGCAGGTCCTAGTTTGGTTCACCTATGGGTTCAACCAGGGTCCTTCATTTTTGGGTCTGGTTCACCCAAGCAGAACCCAAGAGAACTTGGGAAAAACCCAGATAGAACCCACGAAAACCAAGACAAAACCCACTTGCCTAGGCATCCAAAAAAGTCTTTTTTGAACATTTTTTTAATGTTTTATGGAGTTTGACTTTGATCCACACCCAAGGGAACCCTAAAAGTGACGTCTAAATCACTTCAAACACATTAACTACCTCATTCTTATTCATTTTTTTTTGCAAACAAGCATTTTAATTCCAAGAGGCTAAGCTTTCATTTTTGCTTGCTAGATTGAAAGCGGATTGTGACACAACTTTCTTTTTTCAAAAATTGTTTTGCATCATTGAACTAAGAATTTATCACACATCTGTAGAGAAACAGAGGAATACTACAAGCTAAAACACATTACACTTTTGTTCTCACTGACTTGATGTACCCTCCAACATCTCTCTTCTCTCATGCGAAGAGTTAGAACTTCTTGGCCATGCCTTTGCATCATTCAGGAAGTTTTTCTCTTTTTGACAATGTCAAAAGCATGGCTGCATACAGATTAGGCAAAATACTTTTCCTTTTAGATTAGTAATGCATGGAAGTTTCAAAAATTATCCTTGATATTACAAAAAGATATGTGTTTATACCATAGCAGCAAAAATCTTTTGGGGAAAAATCGACAAACCAAAAGTATAAGATTTTTGAAAAAAATTGGGAAAAAAGTCTAGAAAAAAAAAAAATTGAAAAAATTAGATTTAAAAAAGGTAAAAAAAAGTGAACAAGAGATTAATTTTTTAAAAAAAAAATTCAAAACGATACCATATAACATTGAGATATAGAACAAATAAAATAAAGAGTTTAATAATAAATTGTAAAAATAGATTTTGTAGTTTATATTCATATTGTTGATTACATTTAATGCACATCTTTCAAACTCAAAAGGGTACTTCACATTGCATAACTAATAACTAGATGCTGATAGATGACAAAATTTCAATTACAATATATAGTTTTTATAAAGTCAACCTAAGCGGTTATGCAATTACTTCACATTGCATAACTAATAACTAGGAGCAGCTGCCAATTGCATTTGCTTGTCATGGCATTCTATGAGACCACATTTCTTTGAGGCATTTTTTCAAATAGTTCACTGCCTTGTCTATAATACCACATTTTTGATATATGTCTACCAAAGCATTTTGTCAAATAGTTCAAGTGTTGCCTTGTTGCTATGGTAGAAACCTCGGCTGGGGTACTTTAGACAAGCTATGGATGCCAAATCTATCAAAAGCATAGTAAGCAATATCATAGAAAGGCGATTGAACTCTTTGAAAAATCACCTCAAAGTGAAGGGTCTCATGGTGATGGAATTCGCGACAATCAAAGCGTAATTCCATCACCATGAACTTCATTTCTTTGAGACATTTTAAAGGAGTTCTGCCTTGCCTAATAACGCTTATTTTTCATACATGTCTATCAAAGGGTACATCAAGCGGTTCATTTCCTTTATATTATGGCTAAAATCCTAAAAGCGGTGCTATCAAACAAGCTATGGATGCTTGCAAAAATATATCATAGCATGATAGTAAGCAATAACATAGACAAGGCAATGGTGTTTGAAGAAAAAAACATATCAAAAATGTGGTCTCATGGTGATATGTGACGAAAATTTATATATAGTTGTTATGGCATTCCATCACCATGAGACCACATTTCTTTGAGGCATTTTGCATACTAAGCAGTTCCTTTGCCTTGTCTATGCTACCACATTTTTCATACATTTTTACCAAAGACTTTTATCAAATAGTTCACTTCCTTGTTGCTATGGCTAAAATCCTAAAATAGGTGCTTCCAAACAAGCAATGGATGCTTGGAAAAATCTATCAAAGCATAATAACAAGTAATAGCATAGAAAAGGCAGTGAATTGTTTGAAAGAAAGCCTCAAAGAAATGTGGTCTTAATGGTGATGGAATTCCATGACAATCCATAACGTTTTCTTGTCATGGAATTCGTCATGCCATTCCATCACCATGAAACCACATTTCTTTGAGGCATTTTTCAAGCGGTTCTTGTCTTGTCTAATGCTACCACATTTTCATACATGTCTACAAAGCAT
Organism: Sequoia sempervirens; assembly: GCA_007258455.2. Classification (NCBI taxonomy): domain Eukaryota; kingdom Viridiplantae; phylum Streptophyta; class Pinopsida; order Cupressales; family Cupressaceae; genus Sequoia; species Sequoia sempervirens. The sequence goes on from VDFB02190064.1 coordinate 9,008, forward strand.
TTTTATCAAGCAATTCCTTTGCTTTGTTGCTATGGCTAAAAGCCTAAAAAGAATCTTTCGAACAATCTATGGATGCTTGGAAAAATATATCAAAGCATAATAGTAAGCAACAAGCTATGGTCTCATGGTTTTTCACACAAAATCAGTGTGATTTTATTCACATTTTTGCAGGTTATAAACATATTTTTTTGGCAATTTTGCTATTTTAAATGACATTCAAGTTTATGGTGGTTTTGTTGTTTATAAGATGATATGTGATATTCTAATACTAATTCATGCTTCTAGGTTACATAGATATATATTTTGTTTTTACATGTTTTTTGTACCAACGAACCCAAAATGAACTAAACCCCCCTCCAAATTTTTTTGGCCAAATCGGGAAACCGAACCCCCGAACTTGAACCTCAAAACCTATTCCAACACTCTTCATTTTTCCTGCACAAACTTAATTGACCACCAAATTATGTTTCCCCTTGACTTTACCCATGGTTACTCCCTCAAACCTCTCTTTTTCATTCAAAACCCATGTTTTCCCAACTAGGGCATGTCATGCCATAACATACTTTTGACCTCCCCTGTCCTTGCAGACCTTTTGAACACATCAAACTCCATAATCTCACCCTATTTCCAACCTACTCTAACTTATTTTCAAGCAATTTCTTCTTTTCACCTCTTCTAGCCTTGCTTTTAAGAGGCCTCAATTTTGAATTTTCAATAGGGGCAGCGTTAGTAATCTCTTACAATGATCTTACTAATGCTATTTTCTTATTCCTACTCCCTATCCTACTTACATTAGGCCCATATAACCAAGACACAACCTGAACAATAGGTGGAATGGCCTATTTCAACATACTACACTCAAACCCTTAAGGGATCGGACCCAGCTGAACATAGCTCTGAGCTTATTCAAGATGTTTGGGTGAGAAAGAAGACCATTCTTAGCATAAACATGCCTATTCAGATGCCTTTGGAACAGCCTCGTTTGGTCACACGACAGCTGCAGAATAAAATTTGCACCACTTTGCAACTTTCCACTACTTCTATTTGACACTTTTTTTTTCAACTAAAAATTGGACACCACAGGAAAACCACTCTGAGATAATGAAAACTAAGAGAGGTTATTGTACTAGGTCCCAACGCAATCCCATGGGATTAGACGAGAAGTTTCTAAGCATCACGGTGTTTGAGTAACCTCATGCTAAAGTTTGCAGCCATTTTTCCATTTGGACCCTTAAGGGGTCGATCCAGTTGAATGTAGCTCGAAGCTATTCCACATGTTTGGGTGCAAAAGAGGACCATGCCTAGCGTAAAAATTCCTATTCAGACGTGTTGGAATAGTCTGTTTGGTCACACAATTTGAAGAACGAAAGTTGCACCACTTTTCAACTTTCCACTACTTGCATTTGACACTTTTACCATCAACTCAGTAAACTCAAAACCATGGGAAAACCATAATTCGAGATAACAAAAGCTGAGAGAGGTTATTGTGTGAGGGGCCCAACATGATCCCATACAAGATTAGATGATAAGTTTCGGCATCACATTTCGAGTAACCTCATTTGTGGCTGCGTTTCATTTTTCCTTTGACCCTTAAGGGATCGATCCGTCAACATAGCTCGAAAGTGACTCCATGTTTCAGGTGCAAAATAGACCATGCCTAGCGAAAAATGCATATTCGCATGTTGGAATAGTTTTTTGTCACATTGTTGTAGAATGAAAGGCACCACCTTACAACTTTCCACTGCTTGCATTTGACACTTTTTCCTTCAACTAAAAACTGGACACCACAGGAAAACCACTCTGAGATAATGAAAACCAAGAGGGTTTATAGTAGAGGGGCCCAACGCGATCCCATAGGATCAGATGAGAAGTTTTTAAGTGTCACGATGTCCGAGTAACCTCATGCTAAAATTTGCAACCATTTTTCCCTTTGGACCCTTAAGGGATCGATCTAGTTGAACGTAGCTCAGAGCGATTATGTGTGCTTGAGTGCGAAAGAGGACCATGCCTAGCATAAACATGCCTATTTGGACACATTGGAATAGTTTTTTTGGTCACACGAGTTGCAGAATGAAAGTTGCACCACCTTGCATCTTTCCACTGCTTGCATTTAACACTTTCTCCATCAACTAAAAACTAGACACCACGAAAACCACCTCGCGATAATGAAAACCAAGAGAGGTTATTGTAGAGGCCCAACAAAAAATCCCACCAAAAGATCGCAGAAATTTCTTTAAGCATCACCGTGTCCGAAAGTAACCTCATGTTGAAGTTTGCAAACTATTTTTCCCTTTGGACCTTATGGATCGGATCCTGGCTGGATCAGAGCTCGAAGCACGCACGCTTTTTGGGTATAAAGATACCGCCTTACTCAAATGCATTGGAACAAATCCATTTGGTCACATGAGTTAGTAATGAAAGTTGCACCACCTGCAACTTTCTAATGCTTACATTTGACACTTTTTCCATCAACTAAAACTAGACACCACAGAAACATTCGCATAATGAAAACCCAAGAGATTTATTTTAGAGGGTGCCACGTGATCCCATAGGATTAGACGAAATTTATAAGTTTCAATGATGTCTCGAAAGTAACCTCATCCTCAATTTTAAGCCATTTTGCCTTTTGACCCTTAAGGGATCGGGATCCAAATTTGAACAAAGGGTCTATACTCTAAACTTATCCAAACCTTACCAACTCTTGGGACAACAATTGTAAGGTGTCAAAACTTCAAAATCCACAATCAGATCTCAGTTATACCACTATACAATGGGTAAACCACAAAACCTCTATTGTAGCCTAAACCCTAGGGGTTTATTGAAAATGATACTTCCAAAGCTAACCACAAGCTAAAAATTACTCAAAAAAGTTTGTGATACCCTACACAAGCTCAAACAACCATAAAATAATGCTTCCCTACACAAAAACACAATTTAACTCTTCAAAACCACCATTTTTCTTAAAGAAAACTCATTTTTACACACATGGGTTTCACACCCATCTCACTTTCAAACCTCCCCAACACTAACACATCATTACTACTAATCTTTTAATAATATTAGTGAAGATGCATTCTTTAAGGCTGCAGGCTACGTAAAAGAGGAATGGGTCAAAAGCCATTTTTATTTATCAAAAACCTTCAAATGTACAAGCTCAAGCCGGTTTTAGTAAATTGATGATAAAATGCACAAAACATTATGGAAAACCTTATAAATGGATTCAAAAGAAATTTAAATCCATATACTATTCAAATATCAACAAATCTAGATCAACTAATTTAAATACAGGCCGTGCAATCTGCTGCTACAGCTGAAAATACAGAAAATTATGAAAATTTTTGAGTTTTTATTGTTTTTGCTTCTTCAAATCACAAAATCCAACCTTCAATTCGAGTTCTCCATGTGTTTAAACTCTTTCTCACCAATTAAAAACTGATTCACCTTCCTAACTGACCTTTGAACTGGTTTGACTCTTCACATTCCCTCCATATTGCAAAATTTGCAATTTTACAATGTTTGAGTTTGCAAACTTTGCACATTTTTGCAATTTTTAAATATTTTGCACTTTTTGAAAAACCCAACCTCCTAAACACCTAATACAGCTCAAATATGACTAAATACATAATATAATTGTCTCATAGACCTTATTTTAGTACAAAACTCAAAATTCTATATTCTACTCCTAATTTTCCTTGATGAACAAAACCTACTAAATGGTGCTCCTCCACCAATCATACATTGACCTTCTTGTCCCTCCTAAAGTTTGGACCACATCTATTACCTCCACATAAAACTCAACATCCTTGTTCTTCTTGGTTCCCATGCCTTGATATGGTTATGCAAATGAAAATGAAGCAAAGTAATCATCTCCTTCTCCATTGGCTAGAAGAATGCATGCATAATGTTTTGATACATGATATCAAAATTTCTCATCTACTCATGGTTGAATACTGAAATCTAGTATGGTGGCCTCCGTAGTTCCGTAAATACCATCTTTCTTCCTCTCTTCCACCAAATGCTGGCCCAATCCACATGTCTTCCAGCCTAATTGACTTTGTTTTTGAAAGATGGTTTCTCCTAAGTCACCGTTTCTTCATTTTCAGACTCTTTCATTGCTATAGATCGTCTCTAGGATTTAAGACATTTGGATGATGTGCTTTGAGTCCTTGCATCTAAAGGAAATTTCCTCAACATAAATACTACTCGGGAATTTCAATGTTGCCATTGTAGTTGGTATTAAAGTCAGTATCTGCAACATTGAAAATTATCCTTATATAAGAATTCCCTCCATCTTGTTGGCTTGTAACACTCTTGATGGTGGCTACATGAAATATGATTCTAATTCCTCTTCTACATTAGAGGGAACTCATATATCCTTGTTCTGACTCTTCTGAATTATTAGAATCAGAATCACTAGCTTCCATATTGAAAAATTCCCAACCACCACCTTCAATAAATTGGCCACCAGTTCAAGTTCATTCTTCTTTTCATAATACTTTATATCCATGGAGTTTAGCCTTCCTCTTTCCATGCCATCAATTGAAGATTGAGGAATGGCATCAATGCAGTAGTACATCCCGGGCTTTGAAGTCTTTCAAAAATAATATCCATATCAAATGCCTTTTTTTCCCAGTCATACTTCAAGGTTACCAATCATACATTGACCTTCTTGCCCCTCCTAAAGTTTGGACTATATCCATTACCTCCACATAAAACTGGAAACCCTTAGTCTTCTTGGTTTCCATGCCTTGATATGCTTATGCAAATGAAAATGAAGCAAAGTAATCATCTCCTTTTCCACTGGTTGGAAGAATGCATGCTTAACGTTTTGATACATGATATTAGCTCTCTCATCTACTCGGCGCGGTTGAATATCGAAATCTAGTATGGTGGGCCTCCAGAGTTCCAGTCATCTTTCTTCCTCTTCCAAAAAAAATTTGCCCGATCCACACGTCCGCTAGCCTAATTGACTTTTTTTTTTTTAAAGTTGAAGTTTCTCCAGAGTCACCAATGTTGCTCTCTCTGCCTTTTCAGACTCTTTCATTGCTATAGATCATCTCTGGGATTTAATCATTTGTACCACATGGTTGATGTGCTTTGAATCCTCGCATCTAAAGGAAATTTCATCAACATAAATAATGCTAGGGAATTTCAATGTTGCCATTGTAGTTGGTATTAAAGCCAATACCTGCAACATTGAAAATTATCCTTATATAAGAATTCCCTCCATCTTGTTTTCTTGTAACACTCTTTTGGATGGTGGCCACATGAAATCTCGGATTCTAATTCATCTTCTACATTAGAGGGAACTCATATATCGCTAGTACCTCCGGGACTCTCTCAATTATCGAATCGTAATCACTAGCTTCCATATTCAAAAAATTCCCAACCACCATCTTCAATAAATTGCCACCAGCCAAGTTCATTCTTTCTTTTCATAATACTTTATATCCATGGAGTTCATCCATTCCTTCATGCCATCAAGTGAAGATTGAGGAATGGCGTCAATTTAGAGTACATCCCACTTGAATTCTTTCGAAATAATAGCCATATCAAATTCCTTTTGCCCAAGTCATACTCTCTCAAGGTTAACAATCTCAATCTTGAACTAATAGTGATTACTAAGAAAGGTAATTCTACCAACTCTACCAAACAGTTTACCATAGGAACAATTAAAGCAAAGGTTTTGAAAGGAACTCCATGAAAACCAAGCTCTCTAAATGGTATATCAAACTCTTAGACCTCATTCTTGGACATTTACAACCAAATTCAAAGATTTTCCTTCAAAAGGCTACAAATTCAAATATTGACAATTTTGTAGCAAGAATGCATTTTTTTGCACATTTGACCACCGAGACTCAAAAAATCACCCTAATACACCTTAAATGGTCTTGATTGACCTTATTTAACATAAATCGATAAAAAATACCTTACTCTAATCTATTGACCACCTATCAACCTTCAAAAAGTGAAATTTGGCAACTAGGAGACTAGGTGCTCCTGCACGAAAAATTACATTGTGTATGAGCCTTCAAGAGGCTTTAAATCTATCCTTTACAAATGATTCTACATCTTTCCAATCATGCATAACTATTGAGATTGTAACTAACATGACTTATTACATTATAAATCAATTGACCATGTAATATGACCTTATTCAATTGATAATTTACTCAAAACACAATTTACTAACTTAAAATAATTCCATGAACCAAATTTTTTCAATAGCCTTGGTTTCCCTACACCAAATTTCAATATTTCAATAAATTTCATTACAAGTACAAATCTCATTACAATGCCTTAGGTACTCTGTTCTCATAGATATTTTACAATGTCACTCATACATTCGATATTTTCTTATAATGTCTACATCATAGGTTCTCATTTAGAGGTTAACTTCAAATGAGTAACTTGAGATTCCCTCACAAAGCTTCACACGCTCTTTTATAATGGCTTCAAATCAGAATTGAGATTTGTCAAGATCATCAAAATAAGGATGTTGCATTACTTTTTTGGATGATATTCTCTTCGATGGCTCAAAAATCAACATTTTCTGCAAGGAGAGACCAATCAATTTTTACTAGTTTAGTTATAGATGTACGCAAAGTAAAAGAATAAAAAGAAACAACTCATCCAAAATGGAAATGAAATGAAAATAGATTGAAGGCACTTACTGATAGGCATGGCAGTCTGTCAACTTAATCAATCCTGGTCATACATCTTCATTGTGAGTTCCAAGATACCTATTGCACACAACACCTCTCATGAATCTAGAATATCTTGAAATTTGAGATGCTCCTATAATGTCTACATCATAGGTTCTCATGATAAGGTTAACTTCAAATGAATAACTTGAAATTCCCTCACCAAGCTTAGCACACACTTTTGTAATGGTTGAAAATCATAATTGAGATTTGTCAAGATCATCAAAATAGGGATGTTTCATTGCTTTTATTCCTGAGATTCTCTTGGATGGCTCATAAATCTACATTTTGTGCAAGGGGACACCAATCAATGTTTACCAGGTTACTTATAGATGCACAAAGTAAAATAAGATGATAGAATTGGCATCAAACAAATTAACGTGGATACAAGTATAAATTAATAAGAACCATTGTGCATATACTTACAAATTAATCCAATGAACCATCTGGATCTGCTCTACTCTTTATTGTGTCAAGTATT
>VDFB02190065.1:0-12419 GCA_007258455.2 Sequoia sempervirens
AATATATATATATATATATATATAATAATAAATATATATTAAATAAATATATATAATAAATATAATATATAATAATAGACTAATAGTAAATATATATAATAAATATATGAAGTTCTCATATCTTTTGTGCTATTTAAAATGTGGTTTAAATATATTTCGAACACTTAACCATATATGAAGAGTGACGAAACAATTAAAAAAAAACAAATGAACAGTGCCGACGAAACAATTAAAAAAAAACATATGAACGTTGCCGACGAAACAGTGTCATGGAGCGGAGCCGAGGTTAGGTTGCGAAGGGATTGTAGTCAGGTTGCGAATGGATTGTAGTGGACGGGACAAAATTTCGAATGCCCATGGCTTGAGCGAAAGGTCGGAAATCTCGAGTGAAAGGACAGGACCAAATTTCAAATGCCCTAACCTGCTACAATAAACTACGTGTAACCTGCTACAGTAAATGCATTTTATCGACGACTAACCTGCTACAGTAAACGGCGAGTAAAGGTAGGATTAACTCATTTTGCTAAAAATTTGGCGATTACTCGGGTAATCAGCGAACACTCGGCGATTATGTAATCTATGTATACTGTAGTCCTAGAAGTTTCCGCCCATAAGAAGGTTTGCAGATCCTAGTCATGGATCATGGCTTTTGCTGCTTCCACGATCATCCTATTGTTTCTCTCTGCAACACCATTTTGTTGAGGATTATAGGGGACACATAACTCCCTCTTAATCGCAGCATCAACACAAAAATTCTGAAAGCTGCCAGAGGTGTATTCTCCTCCATTATCAAATCTAAGGACCTTGATTCTTTTACCGGAAAGATTCTCTACCAGAGCTTTGAACTCCTTGAACCTTTCTAACACTTCCTTAGACTCTTTAGTTTTCAAAAAATAAATCCAAGTCTTTCTAGAGTGGTCATCAATAAAAGAACATAATACAAGAAACCACTCGAAGAAGGAACAGACATAGGTCCACATAAATCAGAATGAATAAAGTCTAAAATACACTTAGATCTACTTTCTCTACTATGGAATGGAGCTTTTGAATTCTTACCCATTGCACAACCTTTGCAAGTTCCTTCATGCTCCTGATTGAACGTAGGAAGTCCCGTAACCATCTTCTCCATGATAGGTAAAGCTTAGAAGAAGTGCAGGTGAGCCAATCTTCGATGCCAAAGATCACATAAGCTTGAAGAATCATGAACTAATGCCTAAAATGGACGTGTGCATAGCCTATAGAGGCTTTCATGTCTAACACCAATTACTTGAGCATCCTTGAAACTCGAATTCTCCATCCATACAAGTACTTTGCCTTTGGAGAAGGCAACTTGATATCCTTTATCTTCTAGAGCTGAAATGGAGATAAGATTGTGCTTGATTCCTAGAACATAAAGAACATCGCTCAATTGAAGTGTGATGCCGGAATCCAAATGAAGAGTAGAGGTCCCAATCCCTTTCACGGAGTAGCTAGCATCATCTCCAATAATGACTTGTTCAGAAGAATCTCTCTCCACCAAGCTTGATAAGTGCTCCTTAAAACCAGAGATGTGTTGAGAAGCACCACTGTCGATCAGCCAAGTGTTGGTGTATGTGGGTACATTGCTTGATAATGCCAAATAGAACAAATATTCACATGAATCATTTTGCGGAGATGCATCATCAACATCTACAATGATGGCCTATTGCTTAGGTCTAGATGGACAATGCTTAGCAAAGTGGCCAAACTTATCACACCTAAAGCATTGGATCTTGGACAAGTCTCTCTTTTTCTTGAGTGCAGGAGCACCATCATTTCCCTTATCTCGATTCCTCTTGAAGAATCCTTTCTTTCCATCTTTTCCTTTCTTCTTTGAAGCTTGGGAGGCAAGAACATGAATATCTTCATTGTTTGAACTTTGACCAACGCCTCTAGCCACCAACCTTGATTCTTCTTGAATGCAGTCTGCCCTTAGACGATCAAACTTAGGCAGTTTTGATCTTGCACTGATTCCTTGAATGTAGGATTCCCACGATAAAGGAAGACCATTGAGAGCAAGCATGGTCAAGTCTTTGTCGTCAACCACATGGCCAATTGTTGAGAGTTGATCTCTCAAACCCGAAATCCTCATGAAGTAGGCCATCACCGATTCTCCTTTCGCCATCTTCACATGGTGTAGTTGTTGCTTCAGTGCAAGTGCCCGGTTGGTATTGTTGATTTCATACATTTCTTCCAATGTTTTGAACATGTCTCTTGCCGTCTTCAACTTAGAGACAATAAGAACGATATGATCCTTGATGGAATCAACCAACATTTTCTTTGCCTTGATATCTTTCTTCCTCCACTGCAACTTCTCTTCTTCCTCCTCAGGTTCGGGAACTTTGGTCTCCACAAACTCAGCCAAGTCATTCTCTTGCAAGGTGAGCATGATCCTGAACCTCCATGATGTGTAGTTGGATGCTCCCTCGAGTCTATCCTCAATCTTAAGCCCATTCACCATCTTGACTAAAGTATAGATAGACAAAGAAATATAAAAAAGAGAAAAGAGTATCGCTGTAAGAACAAATCTGATCACAATCTTCTCAAACGTGGCTCTGATACCATGTTAGTTTCATGATCATATTAATAGCACAGAAAATTAATTCAAATTCAACACAATAACACAGCAGATACCCTGGGAAAAACCCTCCTCTTGAGGGAGAAAAACCCAGCAACAATATATCACTTATATATTGAAATGTCAACACAATTGTCTCCTTTACAAGGGCCGATATGAAGGCCAAACAATAGCACCACAAACTGATGCAAACATAGCAACACAATGATGCAATATGTTGAAGATAAGACTCAGCCTTCTATAGAAACTCAAGCTGCTCTTCTACAGAAATTGCTTTCTCCCTTAGATGATTCGCACTTCACTCCAAAAGAATAATATAGAACTGAATAATGAATGATGAACAATGAGATCCAATTGAGCATATATACACAATGGAAGGAAGGGATGTGTCTCTTCAAAAATCATGTCGGCCTCCTTGATAGATCACGTCTCCACTAAAGAAGTCGGCCTCATTGAAAATCGCGCCTCCTCCTAAATCGAATCAAGGTTGGCCTTGAAGATAATCGTGCCTCTTCATTGTAATGTGTTTGCTTAACAAATAGAGATGTCTTTACAAAAAATAGTGCCTCTTGAGTCTTAATAAATTAAATAGTTGTAGGCTACAATTTAATCCACGGATCCCTTATTGGCTTCAAGGAGTCCTCTACAAATTTCACCTCTTTATCTAATAAGGTTTTATGCACTTTCTCAAAACCTGGGCCCTTATACTCTTTTGGAGCCTCATTAATAGATTTCACCATTTTTTGCCAATATGGTGAGCAAACAACATTGAATGTCAATCCATTCGCATAGACACATCTCGCTATGTCTTGATTGGCAATCTCTCTAGCTTCATTTTGAAATGCCATTTCCAACAATCCCTTTGATCTCTTATGTGTAGAGGCCACAGGTTGCTCTTTAGGTATGGACATAAATGGATGGCTCTCTGTAGGTTGAAAATGAGAAGGCAATGTAGGGGGCTTCATCACTCGAGATCCTTTCTTTAACAAAGAACGATTTGATCTACGACCTAGTGCTTGGTCTGCTTTTTCTTGCTCTTCAATAAATGCCAATACTTGCAATTTTGGAATGCCTTTACCATCTTCACTTAGACAAAATTTGATGCCTAGTCTAAGGATCTTGCACAAATGGCCTTTCACTCGACTTTATGAGCTTGAATATCTAACTTTACAATGACCACAAATCCAAACATAACCTCCACCACCTAGAAGTTGTACCATTTCAACATATTTTCAAAGGGGAGAGTTTGGGTCTGTTTTGAAGCGAGATTGGCTTGTGGAGCTAGAAACGGTTGCCATTGTAATACCTAAGGCAACAAGTTCAATAAACAACACATTCAAAGAATTGAAACTACTGAAATTGAAAATAAAAATAATAATAATATATAAATACAACTTATTAGTTAATTCATTTTTTAAAATTAAACATGTGTTATAGATACCTAGAAGAATGAAAACAAACCAAAAACTTCAATACAAAACAAGAGAGTTCATTTGTAAGAAAAAAAAATGTAGAAAAAAAAACCAAAAACTTCAAAAAACCTACCTCTTTTGAAGAAATCTTCCTCTCTGATCTTCTTGGCAACAAACAAACACTTGCAAATGCGTAGGAATAGCACAACAACCAGCTTCAAGCATTCAACAATCAATCTTCAACTCTATTATACAATGGCAAGCAAGAAAATAAGTTCAATAATGGAGAAAAAAAAATTGTTTTTCATTCATGATATGATAAATGAGTTTGTTTTTGCCTATTATGTGTTTTATCACTCATATTTTAGGCTTGGGGGGCAAATTAGGCTTTTTCTAGATTTAAAACAAAAACGAAAAAAAAAAAAAAATTTGCCGCCTCGGCGAGTGAGTGGCTCAAATTCTCCTTGGGTGCACCCAAGTTCGATAGGGCCGGACCCACAATCTGTGGGCTGGACCCTATCCGAACCCACAAGGGACCGAACCCTTGCAACACCTAGCTATTTTAAATTTTTTAATCTATCATTTGTGTCACACAAAAAATCAACCAATACAATCAATAAAATTTACAATTCAAGCTTCATATACATTGCCTTCAACAACTAATGAAAGTACAACCTTTGACCTGATCGTAAAGGCATGTGTACACCATAATGGAGGCCACATGTTCAAACATGGAGGGGGATAGAGTTTTAAACCTCAAAACAATCTAAGGTGAATAGGAAAAACAATTCCTAGTCTCATACTCCAAATTGGCAACTCACTTGGTAGTGACCTTAAAAACTACCATTACCTTTACCTTTATGGTTTTACCTATCATGCATGGGAATCCAAAGTTGCTAAATAAACTCTAAAAAAATGTAATAAATCAGAACATACAGGTTTAATTATTGTAGTCAATATTTGATATAACTCTTCTAAGCTCGCTTGAGACTTGTTGTACAAAGGACAATTTCAATCATGCAACTAAGAAAAGAAAATAGATTCTCTACACAACCATCTTAAGACTAACAATTTATATAGCAGAAAAGAATTACTAACGCTTGCCTCCATAGGATAATCTAATATCCTATGGTCCATTAAGTGTCTAAGAACGTTGGGCCATCAACTTGTGGAGTTAAATTGTTTAGTGTCCTAATTATGCCATGCAAAGGAATTCTATAACTAACAAGGATACAAGATTCGTGTTAGTGTTTAAATTTGTCTCTTCTGAAACAACAAAAAATGGAACAACACATACAATAGAACCATTCTGCAAATTGTATGGGTAAACTTCTTGAGACCTAACTAAACCTAAAACTAACCCTAGACAATAAACAAATTTTACAAGTATGCACACTGCAATATTTCAATGGGAGGTTTTGTATAAATGGAAATATTAACTGCCTATATTTTTGCCATAGATGAATGATCTAGATCATTAATAGTCAAGCCCTACAGCAAGATTTTCAGAAACTATGGGAAGCAAACCATTCAAGCACAAATGAAAATGACAACTTCCTACTAGCTAAAACAGAGGCAAGTATTTCATTGCAAACAAAGATTTGAAGGGAAGAAAACAAATGCTTACTAATTGGCTAAAACAGAAGCCAGTAGATCCACATCGACGGGAGAGAAGTAAACAGATGAACATCAAATGATTTTAAGAGATAAATAATTAAAACACATTCAAAGCTACAACTTAAACACACACTTCGCCAATTACAAAGCTTGATTAAATGTAATCTTCTTTTGATTTACTTTGTGAAATTTCGAACATAAGTTTAATAACCACTTTAGCTAAACAATAGTTTCTTCAGCATAAACTTAGCATCCACTATCATTCAGAGTTTATGTGCTCAAGACACTTATTTATAGGTTTTCAATAAAGAGCTTCGTAGGGATTTAAGAATAATAATAAAATATCTCAACAAACAATAATCTAAAGCTATTCTATTCTTATCGATAGGAAAAGTGGAAAGAAAACTACTTTTAAGCAAAATAGTCCTAAAACAATAATAAAAAAACAGATGGCCTAAAATAGGTATCCATCGCCCAAAAAGAGCCCCTGCTGGAGTTGACAAATACTTAATGTAGCCACTGCTAAAAATAGCATGTTGCACACGAATGACCTTTTGGAAATCTAAAGCAACTTTTGACTTGAACTGCTGAACACTTCAAATCTTGTGAAGAATTCCAAAACCCTAGCCACCACAAATCCACAACGACAATCAACTAGGATCGCATCTCACTGATTCAACTACAGACTTCAAAATCACTCCATGGGTTTTCTGAAGATGAAAACTAAAAAAAAACCATAGCATAGATATATCAGCCAATCCTCTGAATATGAACCCTCAAACTTGGAAGCTTGGAAAAACATTCTTTGATTCTGTGACACCACAAGGACCATCGTGTATGTTTTCATGAGGTTGAAAAAGCAATGGTTGAACCTTTTCCATTGCCTGCTGAAGCCCTTCATTCTTACTGTCCTAACTCTTTATCAACAACGATACATGTCTGAAGAAAAGGAGATGATAAATTATGCTGCATAAACACAATTGTCAACCGAAGATCCAGGACTGTTATGACTGTTTATATCACCATCTCTTGTCATAGTAAACCCAAACACTGAAAACTGCACTTTGCCGCGGTTGTACTTGACAACCTTTTATAATGGCACTGAAAACTCCTTGAAAGACCTGTAAAACTATGAAGAAAATTAACAGTGTTACCCGGGGGCACGTCCCCGGGCCTAAAACCCCCATCCCTATCCCGGGGATGGCTAGGGGATGTCCCCTAGGTGTCCCCAATTTGCAAAAAAAAAAAGGAAACATCCCGAAAGCCCAGGGACTTCCCTGCCTGCAGCCGGGGACAGCAGGGGAAATCTGGGACGTCCCCCGACCGTCCTGGGGACGGCTGACCGTCCCCTACAGCAGGCATAAATTTAAAAAAAAAACATATTTCACTTTTTTTAAAATATCTTATTTATTGTTTAGTGGGCCCCTACCTCCCAGCTCACTAAATGACACTGTCAACTGTTATGCTAAACTGCTGTTTGACTGCCTTTCCATGGCTTAGGGTTTCATGCCTATGAGTCTGTCCACCATTATTTGTAGCTCCACTTCTTGACAATACTGTGCTTCTTCATCATGTGAAACCCTCTCTGCTTTCCTTCTGGTATTCAGATGTGATCTTGTGCCTCTTCATGGTAGATTATCACAGGATACATGACTGTGCTATTGAAACTTACATTGTCTTTACTTCAAATGGAGCACTGTTCGCTATCTCTGTCCTCTACACCTTGAAACATTATCATATTGCTCTGTACAGTAAACACTGTCCTAGTCACTTGTACCTTTCATGAACCACTGTCCTTTGAAGTTTGCTGTTTGGACTGTCATCTGACTGTGTAGACTGTCATGACAGTGCTTACTGTAGAGTATATTGTGCATTTCCTATCATGTCTCATGAAACTATACACCCTTCTTTCTCACTGAACTGTCTACTGCCTTGTGAGTTCCTGCTTTGGAATCTATAACCATATCAACTGGAGTAGATGAAATAGCATCAGATGGTAGAACAATGATGACTACCTTGGACAGACCTGGAAGAAGACAGAGACCTCTGTGCAGCATTAGCATATGTCACACGACTTTATGGCACACTAAACTGTGCTTCATCAACTACTCAGGTCCATATATTGTGATGACAATAGGAAATATTGGATTTAAGTTCACTGTTTTGAGTATATACTTGGAACAAATTCATTGAATTCATTCACCCATACAATCCCTTTATCCCTCTATCACAAGAGTCCATCTTATTAAGCAACCTCCCTTTCCATTATAAAACTTGTAACTGTCTTTCTCTCTACAAGCTCCGTGGACTGTCATGGTACAGTCATTTTGTTGACTGTCTTGGACTGTCATATGATAAAACTTATATGTTATTTTTTAATATCACATGCATATTGACAATAAATTCTGAATTCTGAATGCATATTGAGTATTGACAATGAATTCTGAACACAAATGTTATATGTTAAGGTTTTCTAATGTATACATGCATGCTTTATCCATGTTTTCATATGAATATTTTAAATTTTCCCTATATTTTATATAGCTGTCCTATTTGCCATCCCCTAGCCGTCCCCAAAATTGGCTTGAAAATCGGGGACTTGGGGACGCGCCCCGCCATCCCTGTCCTGGAAATTCGGGATAACACTGAGAAAATACCATGCTTCTTCCGTGGACAGCAGACAGGAATTCATTGGTGAAGTTTGCAAAGGTAACTGCCTACATATATAGGCGTTTGCATGCTTTTATACCTTTTTTATGCTTTAAAGCTGACTTGAATGGCGCACATCTCTAAACTCTAAAGCCTTTGCCACCTTACGACTGACTGAGCTGAGTTTAGGTGTGGTTTGGCCAGCTGAAAGTATACTTTTACAACTTGTTTTCTCCTTCATACTAGGCGTGCTTTTATAACCAAATTGCCATGTTTCAAGTGGAATTTCCTAGTGGATTTGACAGTCAAGATGTGCGCCATTCCTAAGTCTATTTTATTCCCTTTAATACTTAGGCGCTCTTCCCTTATGTCTCTGCCGATTTCCTTATGCTTTAGGCACTGGTTTTAGGTGGCAAGCCACTAAATTTGTGCACCTACTTATTGATGTGTTAGTCTTTTTATGTGCAGACAAAACTTAGCAAGGTTACAGCCACAAAAAGATGCCTTCTGTTTCTTAAATTATATAATGAATTAATAGTAATAGTTTTGTATTTTGTAAGTATTTGAAACTCTATATTCCACTTTTCAGTTTCCACACTAATTTGAATTATTTGCATTTAATTTTGTCATTAAATAATGAATTAAGAATTTTGCATTTTACAAGTATTTGAAACCCTATTTTCCACTTCACGAGTATTTAAAACGCTATATTCCACTTCACAAGTATTTGAGACCCTAAATTCTACTTCACAACATTTGAAAACCTAAATTCCACGGTGATCAGCAATGCAGAATATAACCAGGTAAATGAGAATGCAAATGCTTCGGCTGATGTGATTACGAATATCGATTTAATTGTTTGCCTGTTTGAACGAAAGAATATAAACGAAATTGTTTCTATTTGGGGATTAAAATACTTAAAGCGAAGTGGATTGAGAAACAATTCGCACCTGGTTATCATTGTATGGAAGCCGATTTTCGTCATCATAAAGAGGTTGAGGAGGATATAATTTTTGCAGCACCGCTGCTTGAAAATGGCGGTCACGAGCCCGATTAAACATGTTTTCGCTTTCCTTTAGATTTAATCGATCGCTGGGCGAGGTGGTCTATCTGGGCTAGAGCCACGCTTACATATTTTCCCCCCTCTTAACATAGCTAATGGTTTCTGGACGAGGATGAGGATGTTTCTGCCCTTAGTTCTTAAATATTTAAAATATTTTCTTCGTACAAAGCTTAAACTAGCAATTGGACCCGCCGATAATTTTCAATGGAGTGAAATTTTGTTATAAGAGTCGGATAAATTTAGTATAAAAAAGGTCATCGTGTTTATCTTACTCTTTAACAAAAGCTTAAACTAACACCTCAACAAAATCCGTGAAAGAAAAACAAATAAAAGGTGTATACTTCAAATAGTTTAAATTAGAAAATATTTTAAACAATTGTAAATTTCAAATAGTTTGACTTAGAAATGTTTTAGTTGATTTTAAATCAAATTTCCATATTCATTAAAGGCAAATTCAAATTAGAAAATATTTTAAACAACTATAAATTTCAAACAGTTTGAATTAAAAATATTTTAAACTATAAATTTCAAACAGTCTGAATTAGAAATATTCTATTCAAATTAGAAATGATTTATTTAATTTTGAAGATCAAAATATGGCCACAATATGTTTGGAAGCCTAGGACAGGCGAACACA
Organism: Sequoia sempervirens; assembly: GCA_007258455.2. NCBI lineage: Eukaryota > Viridiplantae > Streptophyta > Pinopsida > Cupressales > Cupressaceae > Sequoia > Sequoia sempervirens. The sequence continues at coordinate 9,975 of VDFB02190065.1, forward strand.
ACTATAATTGGCATACATTAAAAGCTAAGGGCTTGCAAAAACGGGTTCCGTTCTTCGAGGAAATGGGTGATACTATGATAAAATGGAGAATCAGCATGCTAGCAGATGAAGTCTCATTATATATTTTCTTATTGATTAAAGTTTTTGAAGTCAACTTTTTTTCAGATGGATTTTCATATAATTTAACTTATATCTTATTTAATTTAAGAGTAAAAAAAAAAAAATTATTGATGATGTCTTTTTTAAATTGTTTTATTTTTATTCATTAAAAATTATTTATAATTTATATTTAAAAAAGCATCATATTAGAACAAGGTTCGTCCTCTCAAATGTAAAAAAATTGAGAGTAGTTGTGGTTTTGGTTTTTTTTAATGTTGGTGAGGAAAGGTGAATGTAATGTTGTCAAATATGAAACCCCTCTAATCACCTATGTATAACTTTTTTTTTGCCATTTTTTATAAAAAAATATTTTATATGGGAAGACCTATAATACCATTTAACATTTTGTTTCTTGAACAACAATGTCTATTATTTTTAGGTTAGGATTTAATTAGGCTAAAATTTTGAGTTCAATTATGGTACAAGTCAAATTTCAATTAATTTAATTAGGGTTCAAAGTTAAGGTTAGAGCCCAATTAGGGTTAGGATTCAATAAATGGTCAATTAGAATTAGGTTTAGGGTTACGAACTCATTAGGGATATGGTTACAATTATATCAGGGTTAGGGTTCAACTGAGGTTATGGTTCAATTGTCTACCACGGTTGATCAATTTTTGCAATGATTTTAAAGTGCTTAAGCTAATGCTAAATTAAAGCATTAACAAAAGTTACGATGGGACATAATTATGGACACTCAAAATTATTTTATGGCTAAGAATCATTACAAAAAACTTAAAGCCCCATTAAGACATAAATCATAATCTCAAACTTACAAGATTGCAACAATCTTCTCTATATTAGCCTAATAAATATCTATATGTAGAAATAAATGATTGTAATAAAATTTTAATACATGTTTTTTAAAATCTTAGCAATTTGCAAGCTAAATTATGAGAAAATGGCTATTTTCTACCAACCTATAACAAATCTTCAATCTTTTGGATAGTGATTCCTATGTATATGAAGATGCTACTTCAATCTTTGAGCATGAAGAATTTTTTTTTTTGATGCAAGGGGAAATTAGATTGGAGGTTTGTTGTGAAAATATTCAAATGAATTGTATATGAGAACTTGAGAAATTATATAGTGAAAAGGGATATGCTCTCATTTTAAAGGAATATGAGCATGTAAGTTCAAAATTTGCTCATAATAGTGCAACAAAACTTAAATGCCTCATCCAATGTAGTGTAGGTGGAGAATATATAATATTCAAAATTTTGGAGCACAATAAACATTCATGATTTTAAGTGAACACAATTCAATAATTTTTTACTTTTAGTGATGATTTATCACCAAATTGATGTCATTAGAGGTAATAAGCCATTAGAAATTCCATCATTTGAAATTATTGAGCATAGAAAGGTGAAAAGGTATAAGTTTATATTATATTTTATATGCATTGCATCTAGGGGTGAACACATTGCAAAATTGATATAATGGATCTCTCTTATTTTTTACTTTAGACCCATTTAAGGATTATTTTATTTTATTTATATTATAGGTGTCTTCAAAAGAATATCTCTCGGCGTACATTACATATATTTTTTAAATATAGGTATGCTAGTCTTACTCTTTAACAAAAGCTTAAACTAGCACCTCAACAAAATCCGTGAAAGAAAAACAAATAAAAGGTGTATACTTCAAACAGTTTAAATTAGAAAATATTTTAAACAATTGTAAATTTCAAATAGTTTGACTTCTGAATTAGAAATATTCTATTCAAATTAGAAATGCTTTATTTAATTTTGAAGCAAGTTTCTATATTAGATCACTGAGTTGAAAGCAATAGTATAGAAAGTTGTCTCTCAAAATTGCGCCTCTTAGAGGCAACTTTCTACATAAAAACTAAAAAAGAATAAGAAAAGAGATTATACAACGCTATCATAAACTCATCAATTCTTATTTATACCCACATCTTCCCACCTTTAAATATTCTCCTCCCCTATTCAAGGAAATTGTGCTCCAATTTTCATTAATCAAGCCTTGGTTGTATGTATCTTGCTTTTCTTCTTGCTTTCAACCGCTCATGGAGAAGTTCATGGAGCCAAGGCTTAAATTTGATGGTCATATGACCGTATTTAGAGATTTTTGCAGTAAAATACTATCAAAATTTTAAGAAGATTGTATCAGATGAAAGGAGATATTTTGGATAGACTGTCAAAATTTATATAGAATTATAATGATATATATATTTGATTTATATATAATTTTACTTACACTAAGGTATATCATAATGTTTTAAGGGCACCTTTGAATAGATAACCATCATTAAAAAATTTGTTGACA
>VDFB02190067.1:0-35068 GCA_007258455.2 Sequoia sempervirens
TGTAATCTTTCTAATATCCTGTCTAGTTCTTCTATCAACTTCTCTCTACATTCTACAACAGTAAAATGGATTAATCAAGATAATCACCCACAAAGAATATATGTAACAAAGAAAAGACTTACTTAGAACAGCAATATTAAAGTTTTACAGATTATTAAGCTAAGAAAACACCTCATTTTTCAACAACCATTGCACCAAAAGCCCGGACTGATAGTGATCGGCACCCCTCTTAGCATTAAGGGGGCATCCCCAGGATAGGTCCCAGACACGTGGCTGGGAAAACTGCTCGGACAAACCTACGTCACCTTCTGATAGGGGCCCGCATCGGGACATCACACAAGCTCTGTCAGAAAATAGGAATACATGCTTTTGCTTGCAAAATTTCCAATACCCATGATATTGTTTTGTTTCAAAAATGTAGAATAAGCCACTGTTTATTTTTGCTCAAGCCATATGGATAGAAACGAACAGCAGTTACCCCGTATTTTCAATTTCTTTCAAAATACAGAAAATACAGTTCCCTTCAGAAATCTCAAATACCCACATGTTGGTTTGTTTTCAAAATGCAGGAAAGATGATAATCCATGATACCCATATGGGTTTCTCATAAAAACAGCAGTAACTACAAAATGTGGAGATTTTGGTGCTAGATCGAGCTTCAGAAGAGAAGAAAATACCAATTTTCTTTAATGATCCCAAAGACCCACTTTCAATTTTGCATCAGAATATAGAAAATGCAATTTCCCTTAAATATTTCGAGTACCCATTTACAGGGGTAGCTTCAAAGTGCAGAAGAAACAGTTACAATAGTAACCCATGTGGAATCTGGAATTAAATAGCAAGAATATACAATAGATGCAAGTTTCTGAGTTGGGTCAAGCGACAAGAGGAAGGAAATGCAATTATTTTTAGCTTTCTATGATACCCATATGCAGAAATGCTTTTAAATACACATAATGGTTGATTTTATGTTTTGGGTCGAACCCAAAATCCACAAGGAATGCTCCCTATAGTGCGCCTTTGGCACAGCCTGACATGGCTAGAAACTTATGATTAAAGAGGAAACTCTTTACGCCTCAGAAGAACAAAATCTTTAGCAAAGGAAATTACCAGTCCTTGTCCCTGAAGGAGCACTATGGTCGCGGCTTGAAGTTTCAGATAACTTCCCAAATGCCAAGGTCCGAGCTTTTAAGTGATGGCCAAGGTCTCTTAGGAGAATGGTACACAGCAATGATTGGTACAAGCACAGGAAATGCAAGACAGAAGCCAAGCTCAAATTCATGTGGGCCGAAGTCACAGAAAGCATAGCAATGCGTCAGAAGAGAACAAACTCATGCAGGCCGCGAAATTATCTCTTTTGGTATTCGACAGTAAGTGTAAAGAGCTTCAATACTTCAAAGTCAGACTTACCCACTAGAGTTTTTGGTCAACTGGAGAAAAGGGAAAGATTATTGAAGCATTCGAGCTCGAGCTTGACAGAGTCATGGCGGTGGCTGAAGGCGGCAGAGCTCTTCCTTGCAAGTGGAGAGTGTGAAAATGAGTGATAATTAGGGTTTGATTCTGTTTTGACTGAACCCTAATTTCAACATCATATTGTTCTAGAGATTTCAATCAAAGCACACGTGGAGAAAGTTAGGTGGAGATTGAAATTATGACTTATGCCTTATGACTTTGTTAAGTCTGAGTTTAATACTTATGAGAGGCCGAAATCCAAATGCCTAGGATGGTCGACATGATAAGTCTTTGAGACTAAATATGGGGTTTGGTTACATTATTTTATTGTTTTGTGAGAAAACAATAGGGATGAAAATAATTGATGACTTATAATGTTTTATCAAATTATCTATTTTAGGGTTGTATTTTAGTTGATTTTAGAGAAATCAACGAAGATTGAAGACATCAAGGAGAATAATTGTAATGTTTTATTTTATGATTTTTGAGAAAATCAGAATATAGTAATGGAGGAATAAGGAGTTTTCTTTTTGCAAAATATTTTCAATCTTTGAATTGCAAAAATAGGCAAATTGTAAAATCTACATCTTGTAAAGCAGAATCATAAAAGCGATATTCTATAAATTGCTTTGTGTTTTCTTGCTATTTTTAGTAGATCTTTGACTGAATTTTCCTCTTGGTCGGATTTGAGACTTATCTTGGAGAGATAAGGTGTTTTTAAGCTTTTAAAGAAAATTTTGCCTATTTTTAGAGGCTTGACAATGTAATCATAAAAGCATTGTGCTTTTTTCTGCTTTTAAAGCAATTTTTGAGATTGTTTGAAACCTTTTTTCCTTGAGCTTTTTCTGAGCTCGGATTAGGGTTTCCTTGAGAGTTCTTTTCAAAGACTTAGTCTTTTCAGCTCTCCATTCTCAGTAGTTCAGATTAGAGTTTCTTGCCCTTACACATTTTGGGGAGCTTGTAAACTGATGTGTGCTCAGATTCTGAGAAGTTCCACTCCATCATTCAATAAAATAGCAGATTTTTTCCTTTCTCATTTCATTTTCATGACTTGGAATAGTAATTTGATTTGTCTTGTGATTCAAATTTGTTGAATCCTCTTCTTTTCTTGCTATTGTCAAGTGATTTTGCAGGAGTGCATGCTAGTTCAGGTTATGCCTTGTGTTAATTTAACCTTTGCATAAATCACTGATTGAACTGCATGTGTTGTAAGATTGTGAGCTTTTAATTTTAAAGGGGTGGTGAGAGTGAGTTATTAGCAGGGTCTTCTTACAGTTGATCAATATTTTTTAGAATGATTGAATTTCAGTTTTAGATTTTAAATCCAGTTTATCCTTCTATCCCTTTTTCTGAAAAGACACTTAGAATAGAATTCATCATTCGGAGAACTAGCTCGCTCTGGAGATTCCTCTTTCATACAGATCACCCACATCTGAAAGAGGTTTCCATGTTTCAGTAGTTTGTTGAATACTGCATTCAGTAGGGTGCAAAACTATTGATAACACAATGAACATGCTGAATTTTACCTGAGTGTCAATGCCATATTCATAATGCAAAATGTCAGCCATCCTCTCCATCCTCGTAGATGCATACTGATCAGGCTGCGTAGTAGCATATGGATCCTACATAGCACCCTCCTGTGTGTCGATAGGGTCATACAAACAAGTCGCCCTGCAAGATTGACACACATGGGTTCGAAGGCCACCACCTGAAGACTCCCCTGGATGGTGTTGTACAATAGGGATAGTGTGATGGATGGCACTTCGGGTCAAAGTTGTGATCACCTACAATGTCTCTATGGTATGTTCTGCACTCTCCTTGCAATGGCGGTGCATCACACCCACTACTCTATGCTCTAGCAAGAGGTCACCGCTCTTTGCCGTGGTAGGGATCCGCTTGTGCACCGTGCCTATCCTGAAGCTGACCCCCACCTCCTGAACTCCCTATCAAAAATAATTTGGGATTTGGTTCAATACAAACTCACCGTGATAGTTTCCAAAGAAAATATTGAGGGACTTTACAATTATTGCACGGTGGGTAATCAAAGACCATATAACATCTTTCATAAAAATGGTTCTTAATCTCTTGGTGGTGACACCAATGAATAAGAAACCTCTTTGCATTGAGGCTAAGAATTTGATTTGTGCATGGGTCAATGAATAACGAGCACAAATCACCTTTTGTAATGTTTAAATCATTTACTTGTTTATATGATAGTTTATCCGCATAATATGCCCTCCTAGTTTTCTACTCCCATCTCTTGCCATCCAGATATTTTGTTTAAGTGATCAGATCTACATTTTTAACATGCCTTCAATGAATTTTCTAGAAGCATTTATTTCTATGGTTCAAGCATTTGGATCACTCAACCCAACACCCAAGACTCTCAAGTTGTTTTCTATTGTTCTCAATTTCAATTCTCAAATTTTCTTGAGTGCCGAGGGAATTGAGAGAATGGTGGGGAGGTTGATTTTGTTGTTGAGGTTGATTTTGTTGAGGATTTTTCTATTGAGGAATTACCTTATATTCTTGTTTGATTTTGTTGAGGATTTTTCTATTGAGGAATTACCTTATATTCTTGTTGAGGATTTGTAGGATTTCCTACAGATTTTAAAAAAAAAATCAAATCTAACCTAAAACAAACAAAATCAATTTCAAACTAACAAATTCAAAACAAATAGTAAACAATACTTACCTCCTGCATCTCTTCGTCGTCGTGGCGCCATATTTGCAGACAAAATCCGACTGTTCTTGATGAAATTTGTACAAGTCCTTCCTCCTAGAACGCGAGCGTGAAAATGAGGGTTTTTGGCCGCGAGCAGAGCTGAGAAATAGTGAAAAGAAAATGATACACATTTCACTTTTTTTCTTCTTTTAAAAGCACATAAAGTGCTCGTGTTATGTGTTTCCCCATTTTTTCCCCATTGGCCACAAAAGTGTGACCAACTTCATGCACCCGCCCATACAACTACCTCCTATTTTGACAGTTTTCATCGTCATCAAGTAATCTATGCAAATGAATAAATAACACAAATAATCCTTTGCTTGACAGTCTTAAAACTTGACACCAGAATCCATTGATGATGACTATGGTTCGGTCCATTGGTAATAAATGAAAATTTCATGAAATGTTTGCAACAACAATAGAACATTACCGATTTATGAAATGATTTTGATAGATTGAAGTGCACTTGGCATGGATGCATGGAGAGAAAATATTAGATTCACTCTTAGTTGTGGCCAGCAAGAAAGTCAACATTAATGAATTATGGTGTTAAAAGTCTATAACTCAACCACAGACACTGGCCCATAAAGGCACTCAAAGACAGGGAAGAATAGACATCAACACATACAATGCAAAGAACAACAAACAATGTACATTAACCCATTAAATGTAGAGAAAAACAAACAATAGGTATTAACTGACAAAATGCAAAGATGTAAAAAATATAAAACGATATTGTAAAAGATATAAGAACTTACAAATGACTTGTTTCTTGTTTCCAATACAATAGACATAAACCTTGCTAGCAAACACAGATTGCATCTTCATCAACCTTTCTGAGCAAATGAATAAACAACGCAAAAAATGAGTATGTAAAAGATATAGGAACTTACAAATGCCTCCTTTTTGGCTTCCAATATGATAGATATAAACCCTGTCAATGGACACGGATTTCATAGACATAAAAATCTACACCATAAGCCATTAATGATTCCTACAATTTAATTTATTCATAATAGATGAAAATTAGGGACTAGCAAATGCAAGGAACAACAAACAATATTAACCCATAAAATGTAGAGATGTAAAAAACTATAAAAGGACATTGTAAAAGATATAGGAACTTACAACTGGCTTTTTTTTGCTTGCAACATGATAGACATAAACCCTGTCAATAGACACAGATTTCACTCTCATAAAAAAATCCAAGCAAGTGAATAAACAACACAAAAATGACAATGTAAAAGATATAGGAACTTACAAACCTCTCCTTTTTTGCTTTCAATACATGATAGATGTAAACTGCCTCAACAGGCCCATATTTCACCCTCATCAAACAATCTAAGCAATTGAATAAATAACAAAAATGAGAATTAGGACTATATATGAACAATGTCCTCGTTAAAACAATATGTGTAAACAGAAAGACTAGGTGTGAAGACATGACTATGTCAAAGAACATTAGAAAGGTATGAAATATTTTGCAATAGTGACAAAATGTTAGGAATTGATTAAATTATAAAATGGTAGTGTAAAAGATATAGGAACTTACAAACGCATTGTTTTTTGCTTCCAATACATAAGACATAAACCATGTTAACACAAACATATTTTTATCCACATCAAACAATCTCAACAAATGAATAAACATTACCGAAAGTGACAGTGTAAAAGATATAGGAACTTACAAACGTCTCCTTTTTCCTTCCAATAAAATAGATATAAACCCTCTCAATAGACACAAATTTCATCCTCATCAAATAATTCATAGGCTTTCTGAATATACCATATTACCCATACAATATATATAAACCCTCTCAATAGATCATAGAACGCAATCATTACATGTGGAGGCAATGATTTCCAATCAATTCAAACAACCAAGTAGAGGAGAGAAGAGACATTGACAATTGGGTAATAACACTTGCTTTTCCCCGTGAAGATCGAGTTACCATAGGCAACAGGGTAGTTGCTAGTATGTGGCAAGGCTCTCTATGAAAGCATTTATCTGCATCAGAGGTCGCTATGCTAGTTCAAATCCAGATCAACTTCTTTCCAATTCCCCCCATTCTAAACTTGAAGCAAATTATTTTTTCTCTATAACTTTTCCTCCAAGATGGTAGACATAAACATTATCAACAGTCTGAGATCCAAGCGCTGTCAAACAATCTGAGCAAGTCAATAAACAAGACAAAAATTGCAATGTAGAAGATATAGGAACTTGCAGATGCTTTCTTTTTGTTTCCAATACGATAGGAAAGATGGTAGACATAAATGTTGTCAGCAAACAAAAATCCGAGCATTGTCAAACAATCTGAGCAAGTCAATAAACAAGACAAAAATTGCAATGTAAAAGATATAGGAACTTACAGATGTCTCCTTTTTTTTTCAATACAATGGATATAGACTGTGTCAATAGACATAGATTTCATCCTTTTCATCCAGTCTGAGAAAATGAATAAAGACCACAAATCATCCTTTGCTCAAGAGAGTGAAATTTATACCATAAGCCATTAATGACACTTGCATTTCAATCTATTGCCAATAACTGAAAATTACAGACTATATATGCACAAGGTCGTCATTAAAACACTATGTGTGGACAGTAACAGTGGGTGTGAAAACAAAACTATATCAGAGAACATTAGGAAGCCATGAAATATTTTCAATAGCAAGAAAACATTAGGAATTGATTTTTTTTTAATCTAAAAATGATTACAAAAAAGACGTAGTTTACTGATGAAATGTTTGTCATAACAAATTGGCCCATCAAATGCAGGCATGCAAAGAACTATAAAATGGCATTGTAAAAGATATAGCAATTCACTACCTTCACATTTTTCGTTCCCAACATGATAGACATAAACCCTGTTAGCAGACACAGACTATACGCTCATCACACAATCTGAGCAAGTAAATAAACAATGAAAAAATGAAAGTGTAGAAGAAATCATAACTTACAACTAGCTCACTTTTTTCTTCCAACATGATAGGCATAAACCCTGTCTAGAGACAGAGATTTGACCCTCATCAAACAATCCAAGAAAGTGAATAAACAATGCAAAAATGACAGTGTAAAAGATATAGGAACTTACACACATGTCATTTTTTGCTTCCTATAGAATAGATATAAAATCTCTCAATAGACGTATATTTGACCCGTGTCAAACAACCTGATCAAATGAATAAACAATGCAAATAATCATTTGCTCAATAGATCCAAAACTTCACACCACAAGCCATTAATGACACCTGAACATCATTCTATTTGCAAAAAATGAAAATTGGGGAGTATACATGCATAATGGCCTTGTTAAAATGCCACGGGTGGACAAAAACACTGGATGCAAAGACATGACTATATCAAAGAACATTACAAAGCCATGAAATATTTGTAATAGCAACAAAACATTAGGAGTTGATTAAATTATTTCCTTTTTGATGGTGAGGATAATATGAAAATAGAAAGATACAAAACTACGAGGAAAATATAAGAAGAGTGCTCAAGTTAGAAGATCAGATGAATGAGTAATGGGTGTAACATAATGTTGTTGTCAATGTACATTAATTAACGTCATATACAAAGTTACAAATAATAGTAAGCATGAATGAAAAGACATGACTATATCAAAGAACATTAGAAAGCCATGAAATATTTCCAAAAGCAACAAAATAGTAGGCATTGATTAAATTTGTCCTTTTCTCATGCCAAAAATAATTTACAATAGAACAGGGCCCATTATAGATGCAAAGATGTGTAAAACTATAAAACGACATTGTAAAAGATATAGGAACTTACAAATGCCTCATTTTTCGCTTCCAAGACGATGGACATAAACCCTGTCGACAAAGATAGATTTCACCCCCATCAAACAATCTGAACAAATGAATAAACAACACAAAAAATGATAGTGTAAAAGATATGGGTACTTACAAATGCCTCCTTTTTCGCTTGCAATATGATAGATATAAACCCTCTGAATAGAGAGAGATTTCACCCTCATGAAACAATGCATTGACTCTCTCAATAGACCATATTACTCATACAATAGATATAAATCCTCTCGATATATCATATTATAGAACGAATGACTTTGAGAATCCATAGGACTTCCCAGGTCAACAATGCTAGGGAAATGGGAGTTGTGAAGATACAAAATGTACCTATCCCAGCTTCCATGGAACTGGATACCTCATGCTGGTTCAGAACCTGCTTGAGAAGTCTGGTAAACCAGATCAAGTTCTTTCCATCTTCCCCCATTCTGAATTTGAAGGACATTGGTCTTTTACTTTGTAATTTTGTTTCCAAGATGCTAGACATAAACCATGTCAACAATCATAGATTTCAGTCTCTCTAAACAATCCAAGCAAGTGAATAAACAACACAAAAATTGCAATGTAAAAGATATAGGAACTTACAAATTCCTGCTTTTTTATTGCAATACGATGGATATAAACTGTCAATAGACAAAGATTTCACGCTCATCAAACAATCTCAACAAATGAATAAACAATGCAAATAATCCTTTGCTCAATAGACTCAAAACTTTACACCATAAGCCATTAATGACACCTGTACTTGAGTCTATTCATAATAGATGAAAATTAGGGACTATATATGCACAGTGTCGTTGTTAGAACGCCACACATAGACAAAAACAGTGGGTGCAAAGACACGACTAGATCAAAGAAGATTAAAAAGCCATGAAATATTTCCAACAGAAACAAAACATTATTATGCATGTGCTAAAGACATTAATTTTGTCTTTTGTCTCACTAGTGTTAATTTTTAAAATTTTATTTTCATTTTTTTCCTTGAAAATTAAAACAAAATATATGTATAAGTTTTTTTCAAAATTGTGTTTATGTTTTCTCTATAGAACCCGACATAGAAAGGGAAACAATGACTACCTTTTTTTGGTGTTGTTAGCATTATGGTGGTGCTGTTAAAAGCAAAAACTATGAAAAGGCACTGTTGGTACGGCACACTAGGTAAGGATATTAAAGAATCCTTGCTTAGGCTATAAATCTTGTTGGTGTCTAAATAAATCCATCCACTTTTCCATTCATTCTTGGTGTCATGGACATAAGTTTTCCATTCTATTCTAGTCTTATTCATGCCATGCACCTTTCATAATTCATATGCTCAATACTTTTTATGACTGTAATTAGCATTGCATGCTATTTATGCACTTTATTTCAAAATAAGTGAGTCACATTCATAGCGGGAATTTCAAGCGGGTTTAGGGTTTTAAGGGTTACCCTAACCCTAAACCCGCATGAAATTCCCTCTATGAATGTGACTCACTTATTCTGAAATAAAGTGCATAAATAGCATGCAATCTTAATTGCAGTTATAAAAAGTATTGAGCATATGAATTATGAAAGGTGCATGGCATGAATGAGACTAGAATAGAATGGAAAACTTATGTCCATGACACCAAGAATGAATGGAAAAGTGGAAGGATTTGTTTAGACACCAACAGTCATAGATTTCACCACGGTCAAACTATTAAATACCAAACTATTATGTTTATTCATTTGTTCAGATTGTTTGATAAATGTCGCAAAGAGAGCATGGTTGAGTGGGTGTGGTGTTTATCGTTTGCAAGTATGAGTTAATAGATTTTTGAATTGTATTATTTTTTGCGCATAGGTGTTTTTATTTTGTTGGTCGACAAGTAGTTTTTGTCTTTTGTATCATACAATATGCATATGGCCTATGTTTCAATTTTGGAAAACGTAAAGCACAAGGATTTTGTGCACTCCGCATTTTTTTTTTCAAAGAATGTAATGATTTTTTCTACGTTGGATTTTGACTACAATCATAGAATTGAATTTTACTTTGCATATGCAAATCGTAATGTGTTTGTGCACTACGCATTTGGATTTGAAGTAGTGTTATAGGACTAAATTATTCTTGTGAGATTGGTAGTGGATAGGACAAAAGTAGATTTTGTAGTTTGCGACACATATGCATGAAACACTTGCACATTGCGAATTTTTGCTTTTAGGGAGCATAATGTCTTATGTGATTTTGATTTTGTTTTAGTTGGTGTATGTATTGTTGTAGTTTGTTTTTTATTAAAACTAATTACATTATTTTTTGTTTTTGATACGAAAGTGCTTGTCATATCTTGAAAACAAAGTGGATCATTGATATGGATGTTGTGAGTCAATCATTTTTTTTGTTCAAGAGGATCATAATGATAATGTCCTTAGATCTTTGGAAAACAAATTAAGTTTAGATTTTTCTTTGGATTCGTGCAATTAGAGTATATTTTGGCCTTGCGATATGGAGATGCTTGCCATATGTGTATTCTTGCAACAAACATATGGGACTGGCATAGTGCACAAAATTCAAGCCATTCAAAGCCACTTTGTGCATATGGCATTCCAATCCTGGAAACCAATAATTGTATTTGCAATAAACGATTGTTACTTCCTATGTTAGATTGATCAAAAGTTTCAAAACAAGCCAATGCATATTTTTTTCAACTTTCAATGTATTGGCAAATGACTATGCCATAAATAAACGCAAAGCGAGTGGATCAAATTTCTCAACAAGCAAAAAAGTTATAGCAGCAAACATGATTTCGCCACATGTAGTAGAAAATGTAGCCAATAGATATAAAGTCTAAGTGTATCAAATGCATTTGCTACTGTGTTCCAAGTGTTGTCCAAGTTGCAATATGTGGTTTGCAAATGTGGTTGGATGTTTTGGATGCAATTGTATGTATTTAGCTGTGAAAACACAGGCTCATAGTTGCCAACAACATAAATTGTATCATGGAAAAGAATTGATATTGCAGGATTACATGCATCCTTGTTGAAATGGAAGTACATTGTTTTTTATGTTAAAGACCAAATGCATATTTGTATGTTTAGCCAATATGCTAGCCATTTTAGATAGAATATGTCACCCAAAGGCCATTTTCACCTCTATTGTTGACTTCTTTGGCTGAAAGCCTCATCCATTGAAGATATGTGTTTTTTTCATGTATACTATGCAATTTCGTTAGTAATGTTGGGTGTAAATCAATATCATAGGATCCTAAAGCTATAGTGCAGCAATTGTGAAGGAAATCCAAGAAATTATCCACAATACCACTATGTAGCTCTTTCGATGTATAACGTCAATGAAGCAAAACATGCATTGTGTCAAATAAGTAATCACCAAATTTGTAATTGAATGAGTCAATTCGAAAACAATGCACATAGTGGAAAGATTCATTGATTGATGTGAAAAGTGAATTTGCACTTGGTGTTTAGGTTTCTACTACAATTGGCTATTGTGACATTTTTTGTTTTTTAAGACGATTGTTTGTAATCATGTTGCCAAATCTTGTGTCGAAGGACAAAAAATAGAAATTGTATTAACGCTATTTAGTACAGTAATTACTATAAAACAATGTGCAAAGCTTGAAACGATGAATACATAGAAAGAAGAATTGAACAGGCAATTACTCAGTGTGATCAGCAGCAATGTAGAATTTGTAACTATAGTTTGTGGTTCAACAAAGCCTACAAGGCAAGAAAAAACTCTTAATATGAAAATGCAGAATTTGTAGCTATAGCCTTTGGTTCAGTACTATGCACTAAAAAGTGTACAAGACAAGAACAAATTCTTAATATAAATTCATGTAACTAAAATGAAACTTGTTCTAAGACTATTGAACTGAGTATTGGATATTTGAAAACTGGTGAAAAAGAAAGAAGCATGATAATATATTACTCACATTGATCAACAATAATGAAAAACATGTCATGATATCACACAATTGGAAATCTTATGTTCTGCAAACCCTACAAAAAATAAAGCAAATAATTTGAGCAATAGCCAATGAATTGAGGTATAGCAAATAAATTGATCAATTTTGGTATCAATCTTGTTGTATTCTTGAATTCTGTGTATGTTTGATCCTAGACACATATATGTGTACACACACACACACACAGAGATATATATATATAGACATACATACATATATATACGTATGTATATACATACATATGTGTTTTAATGCAATAACAACCTTGGAATCTCCAAGCATATTTTGGTTTATCAATTTGTAAATAGCAAAAACTTTGTTAAGTAAAAGGGTAGTATGCTTTATCCATTTGGTGCAAGAAACCAAAGGACAATGTGCAACATCTGACAACGAAAGGATATTATGCTATATCTGTGTACTGCAGAAAGTGAAACTACAAAGTGCAATATGCATGAAAATTTTGTTTTCTCAATTCCTAAGGGGCAGGAGTTTTGCAATGTCCAAGGAAATTTCATTGTCTCAACATGTAACTAGCAACAATGTTCCAAGGTTCATGGAGACTATACTTTACCAAATTCTTGCAACAAAACTATATTTTCAAAATTAAAGTTTTCATTGTTATGATTAAAAACATAAGTGAAGCTTTCAAACATGGACTTTGTTGACTGATTAATAGTAATTAGAATAGAGTAGTTGTGACCAACATCGATGCCTAGATAATCATAGATGTTTCCAAGTTTGTGAGGCTAGCCAATTTCTATAGGCTCCATTTTGCGATCGTGAATACCATCCTGTCAAAGATTTGTTCTCTATCACACTTGATTCATGTAGCAAAACAACGTCGATTACAAGTAATTCAATGCAAATGATCAAGTTATTTTATGTATAACCGCAAGCATAAGTGAAATATTGATTGAAATATGCAGTTACCAACTGCATAGGATATCTTTGATGAATGACAGTGTAATAATATACAAAGAGAAGATAAGAATAATGGATAAAGTACAAATCAATACACTAGTTATGATTCTAAAAGTCCAATGCTTATAATTGTAATCTAGTAGGTTTTTTATATTTAGCTAGAATAGTTTTCTTGCACAAAAAATAGGCTATGATTGTATAAATTCAAATAAAAATTAGAGTCAACTTGTAAATTTAGAAAAAAAACACCTCATAAACTTCATCTCCTATGTATTTATGTATGCAATAGATGATCCCAGTAAGAACCAGTACCTGAGAACAACAAAGCACCTATCAATCTTAATAATAAATAGAAAATTTGTACAACAATGCATTCCAATTTCCAACACTCAGCATTAGAATGAGTTTTAGACAAGGGGTATGAAATACTATGGACAACACCACCTATCCACACAAACATTTGTAGTGAAAGCACGTGTATAGCAACAAAACATTAGCAATAAATAAGCCTATCAAAATTTTCTACAGAACAATGAGACACTCATGCATTTTTCAAGAGTCATGGTGACAGTTTTTTTTTCGCAATGCTAATGTTTTCATGACACTCATTCCTATTAGTTTCTTTCTCGGCAGTTGTGTTGACAATGTTAAATTGGTGCAGGAGCACCCTCATTCTCAAATTTGGGTTTTTATCTTGTTTGGTGTTGTTTGATGTAAATAAGGTCATTTTGGACAATTAATGATCATTTGGAGTCATTTTAGACCATTTTAGAATGTTTTGGAGTCATAATGCAAATGATGTTAAAAAAATTGTAAAAATTGTAAAAATTGTCATTATGAAAGTTGTCAAAAGTGCATTAAGGTTACAACTTTGACTAGGAAGTTAGTTGTGGGTGCTTGGTATTTGGAAAATGCTTGGGAAAGCATAAATACATGTTGTAAACATGAACCCCAAGGTTGGGAAGGTTGGAAAATATGGGAATAAAAATTGGAATAAATTTAGAGCAAATTTTTTGTTCATTTTTCCTGTAACAGTTATGTTATTTCGTGTGGTACAGATCTGTACAAACTTTTTATGACCTACACATGGTATTGTTGGAAAGATAATTGAGTTAGCTTTAATTTAGTTTTGGTTTGGTTAAATTTCATTAATTTGAGATAAATTTATAGCATTTTTTGTAACAGCAGGTCTGAATCTACCCTAGGGTTGCCAGCGAACAAGAAAATTCCATATTTTTTCTTCCCTCCATCAAAAATTTCTAAAAATTGGTGAAAAGTTTTTTTTTTAGGGTATCTAAAAATCCTTTATAGTATATTTCATAGTTTTCCATTTTGATGAAGTTACTAATGAAAGTTTGCTTTGCATTTGGGTGTAGATAGTCCAAAAAAACCATCTTAGAAGTAGGACAGTAAAATTTTGAGCCCCTCCGTACAAATAAACCCTACCTTATTTTTTGATATGTCTAAGAATGGCCAAATGGGTATCCTAAATGGGTCTCATTTTCTATAGATCATGTCTGAGTCAAAAGATATGTCTAATTTTCCTTTTTGAAAGGTTACAAGCAAGAATGAGGGTTTGTGAAGGAAAACCCACTTTTTGATAAACAAAGGCACTTGTTTAAGGTTGTTTTGAGTTTGATTACCCCTGCTTTGCATCATAAATTTTGGGTCTGCTAATGTTTTCCGAATTATTTTAATAAAAGGCAATTTTGGGATTTTCTTTGCAATTTTGTTATTGGTTGATTTTCTTTGGAGTTTTGTGTTTTTTTTAATAAATTTAATTATTCTAAATAATTTAACGAATTCCTAATGTTTTTTTGCTATTGGAAATATTTCATGACTTTTTAATGTTCTTTGATATAGTCGTGTCTTCGCCCCCACTATTTCTCTTGATGCATGGGCTTTTAATGAGGACATTGTGTATTTACTATTTGCACATTTTCATTTATTGTGAATAGACTGAAGTGCATGCATCATTGATGTCTATCTATTTAAGATATGTCCTATGTGCGTAGGTCACATTGTTGATAGTAGTTAACATGTCCAATTGGAAATTGGAATGCATCTTTACATATATTTTATTTAGTATTAATATTGATAGGTGCATTCATAATAGAAGCACTAGCTTACTGCTACAAGACAATCAAAAGATGTAGCTGGTAAACTCAAAAAACACTTTAACCAAATAGGATTTTGGTGCTTGTGATTTTAGGTACATGTTTGAGATGGATTTTTCCAATGCTCGAGAAAGCAACAACGACTAGATTCATGTAAGAAGGATAAATATGTCCCATAGTATATAGCATTGTCATAAAAATGAGTCCAAAAGTGACAACAATTGTCAAATGAGGTAACACATTGTCTCTTGCATCTATCATTATTCGTCAACACCCAGGAAACATTAAAATAAAATTTGAAAAATTTCTACTGCACTTCACATAGATTACATCAACTTCATTAGATAACATCCAAGAATCATATGTCCATAACACATTGTAAGTATGAATTGTATTATGATCACATAATATGATCCCAAATAAATATGATTTGTAATCTAATACTGAATTCATGCAATGGGAAAACCTAGAAAGCTTCATTAGATAAATTGTAGGTTTGTAATACCACATTCATAATCTTGTAAGAAGCATAAGAAGAGTGAATAAGCAAAAATGGGAAAAAGATATTGCATTATTCATTTGAACTTTAATCTTAATCTTCATACTTATACAATTTAGGGAACATATGAAAATTAATGTATAACACGAAACAATAAAAATGTTACTCACATATTAGTTGAACTTTCCAATGCTTGCCTCTACTTCCCCACTAGTGGACACTGTGATAGATGCAAATGCTTGTGCAATTCCAGTTTCGTTTTCTATGATCGACTACAAAACTGGTTCAAAGATAAGCTTACAAACATATGCTATAATGCATTAACTAGAAGTGTTAAGGCTTAAAGGAAATGACATTGCAATTTACCTGGAGGACAATTTATCAAGTTAGTCAACCATACAGAGGAAATAATAGTTAGGTTTTTGATCAATATATTTAACTACCAATACTTATTTTTTGTCCTAAAATTAAGAAATTCTAAAGCCATATGAAGTTGTAATGAAATGAACATTCTAGAACAAACACAAACAAAAGGAATGGCAATGAGTGGGATATGGGAGAATTTAGAGCATTGAATGAACCTTGATCTCTAAATTAGGCATTTGTCAGTCATAGTAAATGCGGAGGGATGCATAAAGCAAGTTACCCAATAGAGGTAACGAAGGAGGCAGTGAGCAATTGCTACTCTAAAGTGGTCATTTAGGGTGGGAAAAGAATGTAATTATGTACATCTATTGCTTACTCAGCAACACATTCCCTCTTCTGCAATACACTATATTGAATGAGCGGAACCCAAACAAAAAGCATCAATACAATCACGGGTTCTACCCTGAACATAAATCCATATTTTAATTTTTTATTTTTGTTTGGTTCAGCTTATTAAGGCATAGTGCATTTTTTTTGCAACAACGTTCTCTGCACTCTACCACACCAAGCATCTCTTTCTCCACATTTCACTCCAATATTTAAAGGCAGCATTTCCCTAAAACAACAAATTTATTATATATACATATACAATTACATGTATATATATATGCATACACATTTACATATGTATATATACATATACATATACATATACAATTATATATGTATATATATGTATATATATGCACATACATATACAATGGAAATAATCATTTGCTCGACAAACTTAAAACTTCACACCATAAGCTATTAATGATGGTTGCACTTCAGTCTATTCACAATAAATGAAAATGTGCTAATAGTAAATGTACAATGTCCTCGCTAAAACGCCATGCGTCGATAGAAACACTGGGCGCGAAGAAACGACTATATCAAAGAACATTACAAAGTCATGAAATATTTCTAATAGAAAAAAAAACATTAAGAATTCATTAAACTAATTAGAAAAATTAAATTGATCAAAAAACAAAACCACGAGGAAAATGGCAACACCCAATGGCAAAATTGCAAAGAAAACACCAAAATTTCCTTTTAATAAAATAATCTCGAAAAGGGGCGGTGGGCCTAGCTCAATTGGCTAAAGCATCATGTTGCAGTAAAGTGGTCAAGAGGTCTAGTCTCCCCACCATCCCCATGGTGCTCGAGGGCATGTCATGCCAACACCACCGGTCACATGAAAAATGTTTACCAGGCGCACTACAATTTATAGGGGGACATATACCCGACCGATTCCTGTAATCTAAAAAAAAAAATCCCCAAAAAAACATATATATACATACATAATTACATATATATATATACACACACATATACAATTACATATATATACATATACAATTACATATATATACATATACATATACAATTACATATTTATACATATACACATACAATTACATATGAATATGCATATACATATAGAATTACATATATATACATATACATACACAATTACATATGTATATATATATACATATACAATTACGTATATATACATATACATATTGATCATGGATAATGGTGAGATAAAAAATGGAATAGATAAGTAATACATGTTGTCATAATAACTTCATGTTGTTGTAGCACTTAGTATTATGCATGATGATGTAAGAGACCATGATGACTATGAGTCATGTGAACATGGATTGATGGAAAACATATGAATGATGACAACAACTGTGGCAGTGTGATTGGTTAAACACCAAGAATAGAAGCAAAATAAAACATAAACCAAAGATAAAAATAAATTAGAATATGTAAAGATCATGCATCATATGTTGGAAAAATAAATGTGTAGCACAATTCCAAAAACCTATGAAAGAAATGACACTGTAGCAAAAGCTAAGCTTCAAGCACATATAATTGATTTGAGAGTTTTGAAATGAAATATCCTAGATACTTAGTTTGCATGTAATTATTAAAGCTATTAGAACAGTCATTATGCTAAAAGTATTATGTTCTCTTCTTTTCATATCTAATATCATAGAATCCACAAATGCATAAACTAGTTCAGAACATACCTTTTCACATTGTTATAGCAGTATATCCTTGTCTTCAACAAAAGAAAGATACCAAACAATAAACATCTGGCATAGACCCCTGCAAAATCAAAGACCATTGCAACACAAACTGTGTCATGCTTCTAAATAAATGAGGCTTGAACATCACACGTGTATTTGAAATGTGGTTATAGACAATATACATTATGTAGCAATTTTATCTAACAACTTTTAAAACCGCCTTCTATATAGTTTGTTTGTTTCAAAGGCTAATATTGTTTAGTATTTGCTTCACGCAGGTATGCATAAATAGTAGGTACATGCCTTCGCTAATATATGAACATATATATACATACATACATATATATGTATACATACAAATACACACACACACACACACATATATTTACATACACACACATATATATATAGATACATACATATATACATATACATATACATACATACATATACATATAAACACATACATATATACATACATACATATATATATACACATACATATACATATATACATACACACATATATATATACATACACTCATATATACACATGTATTCACAATAAAAGAAATTGTGCAAATAGTCAATGCACAATGTCCTCATTAAAATGCCACATGTCAATAGAAACAGTGGGTGTGAAGACATGACTATATCAAAGAACATTACAAAGTCATGAAATATTTCCAATAGAAACAAAACATTAGCAATTTGTTAAATTAATTAGAATAATTAAATTTATTAAAAAAACAAAAAACCCCTAGGAAAATCGCAACAGCCAATAACAAAATTGCAAAGAAAAGGCCAAAATTGCCTTTTAATAAAATAATCCTGGAAACATTAGCATGGACGCTTCCCAAGGAAAAGGAATTGAAAATGTGTTGATAGTAAATGCACAATGTCCTCGCTAAAACACCACGCGCCAAAAGAAACATTGGGCCCGAAGACATGACTATATCAAAGAACATTACAAAGTCATGAATATATATATATATGAGTATACACATAAATATATATATATATATATATATATGTATGTATATATACTTATACATATATATGCATACATATATGTATGTATGTATGTATGTATACTTATACATATATATACATATATATTTATATGTATGCATATATACTTATATATATATATATATATATGTAGACATGAACCCATGATTTTGTTTTAATAAACTAAAGTGCAATTGGCATCCATGCATGGAAAAGGAAACATTAATTGCATTGTTAATGGTTGCTAATACAACAGTCAACATTAATGAATTATGATGTTAAGTGTTTAACTGAACAGTAAAAATTAACCCATAAAAGCACTCAATGATAGCAAACAACAGATATACAAACTAAGGAAAGTCTCCCTTTTTAGTTCCAACACAATAGCTATAAACCCTCTCATGAGACACAAATTTCACCCTGGTTCAATGTTTTGAGCAAATGAATAAATAATACAAATAACCATTTGCTTGACAAACTCAAAACTCAACACCATAATCCATTAAAGGTGACTGCACTTGAATCTACTCACAATAAATGAAAATTAGATATAAATAAATGCAAAACATGATTGCACACACAAGAACCTTTTGCTTGACAGCCATAAAACTTAACACCATAATCCATTAACAGCGACTGCACTTGAATCTATATATGTGTGCTTGTGTGTGTGTATGTATATGTTTATATATGTATGTATGTATGTTTATATACATATATATAAACATATACATATATATACATACATATATATACATATATATATACATACATATATATAAGTACATATACATATATATACATACATATATATAAGTACATATACATATATATACATACATATATATATATACACATATATATAGACTCAAAACTCAACACCATAATCCATTAATGGCAACTGCACTTGAATTTATTCACAATAAATGGGAATCAGATCTAAATAAATGCAAAATGCAGTCGTACACACAAGAACCTTTTGCTTAACAGTCATAAAACTTAACACCATAATGCATTAATGGCAACTGCACTTGACTCTATCTACAATAAGTGAAAATTAGATCCAAATAAAAGCAAAATGCAGTCACACACACAAACCACATGAACTCAAATCATTATGAATTGATAAATTCCTTCCCTTCATTGCTCCAAACAATAAATTGCAATTGGAAAAATACAAAACCAGGAACAAAATATCAACTTCCAATGACAAAATTACAAAAAAATAGCACAATATTCATTTTAACAGTTCCAAATACACATCTTCAACAAAAGTCTTATTTTTTCAAGATATCCATGATGTACATGCATCAAAACATCCATGATACATCAGATATATCTTCAATAGATAGACATCTTTCAACATATATGACTGTTTCATGAACACACAATTAATTTGGATTGGAAAAATAGAAAACCACGACCAAAATATCAAAAGCCTATCAGGAAATTACAAGAATATAGGTCAAACTCCATATTAAAAACTTAGATGTTACAACAACATATCAATTGCAATTGGAAAAATTCAAAACCAAGAACAAAATATCAATTGTGAATGAGGAAATTGTGAAACAAAAGTACAAACTTCATTTTAACAGCTCGAAATACACATCTTCAACAAAATTTTCATTTGTTCAAGACATGCATGATGTACATGCATCAAAAAATACACAATACATCAGACATGACTATATCAAAGAACACTACAAAGTAATCAAATATTTCCAATAGCAACAAAACATTAGTAATTGGGTAAATTAATTAGAATAATTAAGTTAATTAAAAAAAACAAAGCCATGAGCAAAATGGCAACAACCAATGACAAAATTGCAAAAAAAAGGCCGAATTTTACTTTTAATAAAATAATCCTAGAAACATTGTCATAGCGAGCAACAAACATTGTCAGCACAATTTCTGAGTAATGCATTAATAGGCATGAGTGCAGTGAGAACATTAGTTATATATACAATATGTGTGTGTACATATATGTATATATGTATGCGCATGTATATACACCCATACATATATATAGCTTAACATGAACCACCAAACTATTAGAAGTAAGCTATAAAATCAAATCCAAAACAATGAAGCACAAATCAGCATAGAAGAAATTGGATGCAAACAAACAAAACAAAGTATACCTTTATTCCTTCATTGATTGAGCTTCATTGCTCTTTTCTCCTTCGCTTTTGAAGCTTTTTGATATGTTGCGCTCAAATTTTGGAGTGCACAAATCAATTGACTTAAGACAATAATAACAATGAAATTTTGAAGATAGTGGTTGTAATTATGAAAAGATGAATGTCAAATTTATAGACAAAGTTCATAAGACGGATGGATGAGATTGAATAGAAGATCGACATAAGATATTGAATGAGAGAATGTGCAAAGGAAAGTTGCTCATTTGAAAAATGCAAAATGTAAGAAGGATGGAAGAGAAAAGTGAATGAGAAAATAGAAATATGTAAGAGATGAGTCGAGAGAACAGCGGAAAGTGGAAGAGTTAACTAAAAGAAAGAGGCAGTCAAGTGAAAAAGGAACTAAAGAAATTGAAGAGTTAACCGAAAAAGAAAACAAAGAATAAAAAAGTTAAGTAAAGAGGAAATTGTGAGAGAAAATAATTAGAATAATTAAATAATTAAAATTATTTAATTATTAAAATGTGAAAAAGACTAGAATTGGGTTCAGTTGAAAATTAGGGTTAGAAAAAATTAGAGTTAGTCAGAAAATGCTCTTGCAGGCTCGAGACAATTTTAAGTGTTTATATTTTGCCCCTCTTTGAGATAATGTGATTTTTAGCATTTTCTGAAAGAAAAATTAAGAAAAATATTAATTAGGTCTTGCCCCTGTAGAAACGGGATTATGATGCACTCTCAAGAAATTTGGCAAAAAATTGAGGCAAATTTACCGATAAGATGATTTAATGTGTCTGGACGGAAGAAATATTAGCTAGAAGAAAAGGTTAGTAAGAAGGGAATAACAATTAGTTTGATCAATATCGGATGTGGAGAAGATTAATTGATTAGGATAGAATGGATAGAAGAAATATTAGCTAGAAGAAAAGGTTAGTGAGAAGGGAGGAATAGTTAGTAATGTGAAGAAAGAAGAAGTGATGAACATATTGTCATAAGCCTTGACAAGTGCACATTTATCAACATCGAGCATTTTTATCTTGCAAATAGATGACATACACCAAGATATGAAAAAACTATGGTGTGAAATGTTATCACTTTACGTAGACTGGACACATTGTAGACAAGGAGTTCCATGACTCGTACTAGGAACTTAATTGCCCCAACCATATTGTAGACAAATTTTGCACTTGTCTAGACCTAAATTTCATTTAATAGATTGAACTCATGTTGACATGCATGCATGACAGACCAAAAATTAGTTTCATTGTTAATGGTGGCCAATAGAGAATTCGACATTTATGAATTATGGTGTTAAGTCTTTAACTAAACAACATACATGAACCTATTAAAGCATTCAATGATAAGGAACAACAGAGATTAACCCATTAGAGGGACATTAAAAAATATGAAATGACAATGTAAAAGATATAGGAACTTTCAAACGTGTTCTTTTTTGACAGATTGTTTGATGAGGATCAAATATGTGTCTGTCGACAGCCTTAAAACTCGACACCACAATCCATTGGTCAATGACACCACACATCAACAGAAACACTTGGTGCAAAGACACAACCATATCAAAGAACATTACAAACCCATGAAATATTTCCAATATATTTACAATCTGAGCAAATGAATAAACAACCCAAATAATCCTTTGCTCCAGAGGCTTAAAACTTCACACCATAAGCCATTAATGACGCTTGCATTTCAGTCTAATATTTTTTCCAATGCAAACAAAACATTACCAATTGATGAAATAATTTTATACCTAGACATTTTGCACTTATTTAGACTAAATTTCATTTCCATTTAATAGATTGAAGTGCAGTTGGCATGCATGCATGCAAAGAAAAGATTAGTTACATTCTTAATTGTGGCCAACAGAGAAGTCGACATTAATGAATTATGGTGTTAAGTCTTTCACTCCACAAGAGAGACTAACCCATAAAAGCACTAAAAGACAGGGAAGAATAGACATTAACCCATAAAATGCAGAGAAGAACAAACACTAGACATTAACGCATAAAATGCAAAGATGTAAAAAACTATAAAATGACACTGCAAGAGATATAGGAACTTACAAATGCCTCATTTTTTTCTTCCAATACAATAGACATAAACCCTCTCAACAAACATAAATTTTAGCCTCATCAAACAATCTAAGCAAATGAATAAACAACACAAATAATATTTTTCTTGACAAACTCAAAACTTCACAACATAAGCCATTAATGACGCCTGCATTTTAGTCTATTCACAATAAATGAAAATATAAAAATAGTAAATGCACAATGTCCTCGTTAAAATACCATGTGTCAATAGAAACAGTGGGTACAAAGACACGACTATATCAAAGAACATTAGAGAAGTTGACATTAATGAATTATGGTGTTAATTCTTTAACTCTACAAGAGAGATTAACCCGTAAAAGCACTAAAAGATAAGGAAGAATAGACATTAACCCATAAAATGCAGAGAACAAACACTAGGCACTAATGCATAAAATGCAGAGATGTAAAAAAATATAAAATGACATAGTAAAAGATATAGGAACTTGCAAATGCCTCATTTTTCACTTCCGATACAATAGACATAAACCCTCTTAATAGAAATAGAGAGTTAAGATAGCCACAAGCTGACTATTCATAACCTGATGTACAATAATATTAAGGGTGTAGCATCAGCCCCATCAAAAAATAAAGCAAATGAATGATGCTTGCACTTCAGTTATACCAAGACATTTTCCACTTATTTAGACCTTATTTTCATTTTTATTTAATAGATTCAAGTGCAATTTCCATGCATGCATGCAGAAAAAAGATTAGTTCCATTTTCAATGGTGGCCAGCAGAGAAGTCAACATTAATGAATTATGGTCTTAATTATTTAACTCAACAATAGAGACTAACCCATAAAAACACTCAAACATAGGGAAGAGTGGACATTAACCCATAAAATGCAGAGATGTAAAAAACCATAAAACAAAATGTAAGAGATATAAGAACTTGTAAATGCGTCATTTTTTGCTTCCAATACACTAGACATAAACCCTCTCAATAGACATCATTTTTACCCTCATCAAACAATCTAAGCAAATGACCAAACAATGCAAAAATGACAGCATAAAAAATATAGGAACTTACAAACGCCTCCTTTGTCGCTTCCAACACCATAGATGTAAACCCTCTCAATAGACACAAATTTCAGCCTCATCAAACAATCCGAGCAAATGAATAAACAACACAAATAGTCCTTTTCTCGATAGACCTAAAACTTCATACCATAAGATGTTAATGATGCATGCACTTCAGTCTATTCACAATAAAAGAAATTGCACAAATAGTAAATGCACAATGTCCTCGTTAACACGCCACTCATCAACAAAAACACTAGGCGCGAAGACACGACTATATCAAAGAACATTACAAAGTCATGAAATATTTCCAATAGCAACAAAACATTAGGAATTCGATAAATTAATTAGAATAATTAAATTTATTAATAAAAAATAGAAAACCCGAGGAAAATCATGACAGCCAATGACAAAATTGCAAAGAAAAGGCCAAAATTGCCTTTTAATAAAATAATCCCAAAAACATTAGCATGGATGCTTCCCGAGGAAAAGGAATTGAAAATGTGCCGATAGTAAATGCACAATGTCCTCGTTCAGATGCCACGCATCAATAGAAACATAGGGCCTGAAGACACGACTATATCAAAGAACATTACAAATTCATGAAATATTTATGATAGCAAAAAAACATTAGGAATTTGTTAAACTAATTTGAACATTTTAATTGATTAAAAAAACACAAAACCACGAGGAAAATCGCGACAACCAATGACAAAATTGCAAAGAAAAGCCGAAAATTGTCTTTTAATAAAATAATCTTAGAAACATTAGCAGTCCTGAAATAAAACATTGTTCGCACGACTCCTGAGGAAGCAACTAATAGGCATGAGCGTGGTGAAAACATTAGTCTCCTACTTGTAAAGGCAGGGACTAATAATTGGATGCTCACATCATAAGAAGTGGATTTGAATTGAATATTATTTTACACATTTTAAAAGCGGGAGCAGATTGGATGTATACAAAGTGTTTGATATAATGGTCTTGAGAAATGTGCATTTATAGAAAGTTGTGATATTAGATTGTATATGGAATGGTTATGAGGTTGAGGATATGAAAAGATATGATATATCATATTATAGTTGTACACGAAGTGAAAAACCTCTTAGTCCAACCCTCACTTACCTGAGTTTTTCCTTGAGAGAAAGAGTGACTTGGTGGGTACCTCTTTGCAAGGATCCAATGTGGGTGTTGTTTAGAGTGTGACTCATTCACATTTTCTTGAGTCATTTTTTACCATCATATACTTTTGTGAATGCAATGTGAATTTCAAATCCTTTTAGATGAGCTAGTTCACATTTTCCACTTCTCTTCATTATACCTCCACTTCTCTCTCTTCGCATCCATTCTAGTATTTTATGGTACTTTTGGTACCCCTAAGATATGTCAAAATCAAATAGGGCTCAAGGGTATGTCCCCTCCAATAAACCTTTGACCCTCACATTTTATAAGCATCTTTCACCAAACCTAATGGTGTCAATCTCCACTCTTTATGATTTCAAAGACACTAATTCATATGTTGGAATACATGAACCACCTAGCTTTGTTACCTTTGACCACTAAACTTGGAGTAGAGATATCATTCTCCAGTTGAATCAAAATCAAGGTAAAGCATGTTGAGTTTGCATTCTATCCAAAATATACCAAAAATATTGTCTTATCATGAGATATAGAGACACAACCACCTAGTTGGACAATGAGGTGGGTTTCGTAAAAATAAATTTACAAGAGGCTTGTGAGGCTTGATAATACCTACATACTACCTACCAAGTTGAATGGTCTACAAAACACTAGGTGTTGTTGGAAAAAAAACTATAAGAATGAACAAATGGGCCACTCAATGCCTAGTGCAATACAACCAACCTCAAAGTGGTGAGTTGCAAGAATGAAGAGTAAAGGAACTTCAATCCATGCATAACTTATAGCCACCTTAGTCTAATGGATCATGATGCTTGATACTAGAGGTTCCAAACAACCTATTTAGGACAAAGTAGAGGAAATGCTTAGATCACCAAGGTGGAAACCACATACTAATCATTTCACTATGGCTAGAGTTAATCAAAGATAAGGGAAATTCAATTATCCCCTACAATTTCTATTCTTAGAATTCAAGCGATGAGGTGTTTGTGTCTCCCTAACAACAAGGATTTTACAATATATAGCCTAGTGGAATTCCCACAATGCAAAATTTCATGGCACCTCTAGGATATCAACCAATGAACACACAACAAATGTATCTAGTCATTCTTGGATACTAAACCAATGTTCAATTTCGAGCTTAATCTACATCACAAGTCCCTCCCATGGGGCCCATGTTTGTAAAAGTGGCACCTATTATACAAAGCACCTTCTCAAGGACTTATCTTGAATATTTAAAGGAACCCCTAAACTTCAAGTTTCATTGCATCTTATTGACATGTCCCCTTTGTGATTTTCAAAAATTAAAAAGGGAGGGAGACCCAAATTCACAAATTAAAGTGTACATGATATTAGTAAGGGAACTCCTCCCTTGGGATGGAGTTGTGGCCAAAATCTAACCCTCAAATTAATTGCTTTAGATTGGTATTGTTACCTCCATGAAGATTCAATACATTATTGTCAACAACTCATTGGTGAGTTTTTCTTAGCATTTGATCTAAATAAATAATTGGCAAGGACACGAATTTGAGAATTATGTAGCATGAAGTAGGATGCTACTGATTTTTTGGTGCACTTCATCACATGTTAGAAGCAATTCCTCTATGCATTGACAAGTGCACGTAACATGGACCATCAAGAATTGCCTAACCTCTTTTTGCATGCCCTCACTAAGTACATTAGAAATAATGTTCAAAATTTTCCTTTAAATCCAAAAAATAGACCTTGAAAAGTGTTAAGAATTATCTAGACGGCCATCAAAGTTGGGTGAAGAAATTATGATTTGAGTGAAAGACTTGTGATCACAAAAAGAAATCTCAATGGTGTAAACAACTCTTGTGTTGTAAAACTAAAAAAATAACGCTATCAAAACAATATAATGGGTTGCAATCACCGTGTTGAGGCCGAATCTTCTTATATTGGCATTAAAGCTACTTTTGATAGGGGATTAAAAAAAGTCTGGATTAAGGGTGATTCACTTAATATAGTGAATTTTTTTTAAGGTTTTCATAAGCTGAGCCGAACAATCAAGTCACTTATCAATGACTCCCTTATGATGGTGAGATCTTTCAAAGAAGTACGGTTCTCCCATATCTTTAGGGAAGGAAATTACCTCATGGATTTTTTTGCCAATGAAGCAATAAATCTAATGAATACCAAGACATGGGAAAGGTAATCTTCTCTTCCTGAGAGGGCTAAATCATTATTGCAACATGACTGCCAGTTATGATTATTTGGACGGGGGTGATTGGGTTGTGTTTATCACCCCCCCTCTTCACACGTTTTATGGATTTTTTTTGTGCCCATTCCCAAAGCTATCCACATCTCTAGAAAGTTCTAGTTTAAGAAGAGGAGAAAGGGAAGAAAGATTTGGTTTGTGTTGAGAAATTTTAGCAGTGTAGACATGGGCGAAGATAGGAGTAGGCTCGAGCCCATTTCCTATGATAAATGGAAAAATAAGCCTAAGGTGTGGAGGATTCTGGAGAAGGGTAACTTTACATCATTCATGGAAATTCTACATGGTTTTGACTGCGATGTCTCTAGTTTGTTTGTTCAAAGCTGGCACAATAGGAGCCTGAAGGTTAATGGCATTGAATTCCCTATCACTAAAGATTCCATTGCCCACATTACTAGTCTGTAGACTTAGGGGTGTAAGTTTTTTACGGAGAGAAAAGACAATGAGGATTGCGATGGACCAATTCTTCAAGGGCAAAGAGGAGGACTTGGTTAAGCTCCTGTCTTGGGATTATGATAGGCTTTCAATCAAACAAATTTGGGATGTATTTTCTGAAGTATTAATGAGGTATGTCAACCTCAATGGTCATTTTTCTACTATTTTTGGGTATCGTTTTACCCTCCTAAATCCCTTCAGACATAATCGATTGGTCTCCTTTCCTTTCTTTCTCTTAACTTTTTTGGAGGTGTTTCTATTTATGCACACCTTAAAAATCATCACACCTCGGTTCTTCACAAGGGTCTCATTATGTTCATCATCAAGTATGTTAAGGCCAATTCCTCATCTAAAACTATCAAAGGATGTTAGGAAATAACTTGCACAATAGAAGAATATGATATGAAATATGCTGCAAATACTTGATAATAACTAAGAATAACAAGCCACTTCGAGGGGGCAAACCTCCAAATATCTCTAATGAGAACACACTTCACACTTGATGATGAAATAAGACTCACAACCTCCTATATATACCTATTTATGCCAAGGATATCACCTAGGCTGACTTAGACACACCTATATAAGACTTAGGTCGACCTAAACAACTAAATAACAATATACTAATGATAATATGACTTAATAGAGAGTTAAGATAGCCACAAGCCGACTATTCATAACCCGATGTACAATAATATTAAGGGCGTAGCAAAGGAAATGAGAAGGGTCAAACTTTTACGGTGATTGAAACCCCAACATTAGGCTTAGATATAGAGGATGCAAGGGATGATGATTGGAATGTGGAGGAGAAGAGTAAGGTGGATGTTGTTGTATTTTTGTCTTCTCCTTCTGATTCTCCCCATATCAAGAGGAAGAAAGGGGGTCAGAAAAGGAAAGTTCCCAATAAGAGGTCGAAGAAGTAGGGGTTGGGTTCTAGCAGTTCTGAGACTAGTGAGAAGGATGATTTACAAAAAAAGGGGGCCAATCGCAGCAAGTGAAGGTCCTAGGTTGCACCACTAGTAGATGTCTTCATGGTGATGGAGGATTTCCCTTCCTAGCAGTTGTCTCAACAAGCTATTTTGGTTGAAAAGGGAAAAGAAAAGGTCATGGATACTATAGTCAAGGAGGTTGATTCAGGTAAGAAAAAGTGTGTTGCTAATGTTCATCCCCTCTCTAAGGACTTCTCCTTCTTGGATGAGGATAACACTTCTATGTTGGAGCTTCTCAACATGGATAGGAATGGTGCTACATGTAACTTTAAACTTGCAAAATGGGTGATGAAATAATTTAATAAAGTTAATAAATTAAGATCAAAAGTTTAAAGGAAAATTATGCAAATCAATCCAAAGGGGCAGCCTTTGACTTGCTCATTGAAAGACTGTTGACTTGGAAAGCTCATTCTTTGATTTTAAATCAGAATGTGGGAGTCGCCTCCAAGAGATGGACATAAAAGTAAAGGAGATCCAAGATGACATATAGAAGTTATTACAAATCATCAACATGTCTATTAAAAATAGTGTCGATTCTTTTAAGGTGTTGTTAAATAATTTAGTCAACTCATGGAGGATTAGATTTATGTTGTTGGGGTGTAGGTGAAAGGTCCGGCCACCAAGGAGAAGGGAAAGAATCCAACAAAGGATGAGGACAAAGGGCCAAGTGCTAGGACTAGGGGCAGTATGAGAAAAACCTATGAGGAAGAGAAAAATGAATTGATTTCTATGGTTAATGTGTGATCGATTTTATGTGTATCAAATGTATATTAAAAACAAATCAAAACACACTGATAAAAAATTATATCAAAAAAATAAAATAAAATACAAAGAATACAAACTCAATATTTAGTTGTTGATGTCGTCCTATCGTCCTCTATCTCTAGTGTTTTTGTCGATTCCAGCTTGCTCTCAGATCTTGTGCTAGGCTCAACAAATGGTCTTCCTAGAGAACGAGATTGAAGATAAATGCATGCTAATACTATGTTAAGATTAACATGCTATGATTATTAAAATGAAAGATTATGACAATATGCTGATAATGATGATGCTAAAATGCCAGAATACTATAATGCAACTATTCTCGAATGTGCATGTTGTAAGTTGTAGGTAACCAATGCTTGGATTCACAGGGATATTTATAGAGTTTTTGAAAGATTCTGATTGGCTGAGGTGATCAACGGTTGTGAAAATTCCTGGCAGATCAGACGATCGAAGATGGATGAGACTGGAGAGAAAAATAGAAGAAAACATAAAGCAGGATTTGTTTCCTTTTTCGTGTAAGAGATAAGATGAGATGATAAAGATGAATTGTAAAAATCATCTTTTTATGAGATTTTGGAAAGATTTTGAAGATAAATAATGAATTATAAAATTCAATTATTTATTTATGGGTGTTATGGAAGATTTTTCTTAATTAAATAAATCATTTAATTAAGATTTGAAAAGTGACATGTAGAAAGATGATAAAGATGAATTGTAAAAATCATCTTTTTGTGAGATTGAGAAAAAGATTTTGAAGATAAATAATGAATTTATTAAATTCATTATTCATTTACGAGTGATATGGAAGATTTTTTCTTAATTAAATAAAATATTTAATTAAGATTTGAAGAATAATGGAGGATTTCATAATTAAATAAAATATTTAATTATGATTTGAAAAGATATGAAAGATATTTAATTAAATTGTTTAAGAAATGACATGTGGATGAAATTAATTAAATAAAATATTTAATTAATTAGAAGAAAGATTTGAATAGAAAGATTTAAATTTAATTAAATCAAAAGACTTAATTAAATTCAAAAAGGTGATAATTAATTAAAATAAATAAAGAGTATTTATTTAATTAATTAAGTAGACATATGAATGTGAAATAATTAAATAAAGCGAATTTACTTAATTACGGTGGAAGAATAAAGTGAATGAACAATATAATTAAATTAATTAAATTTAATCATATGTAGAGGGCTTTAGAGGATTAATTAAATTAAAAAATATTTAATTAAATGCCAGGATTAGACATGACCAATTTTATGCATATAC
This sequence comes from Sequoia sempervirens, assembly GCA_007258455.2. Lineage (NCBI taxonomy): Eukaryota > Viridiplantae > Streptophyta > Pinopsida > Cupressales > Cupressaceae > Sequoia > Sequoia sempervirens. The sequence goes on from VDFB02190067.1 coordinate 31,059, forward strand.
ATTTTTCCCCTCTTTGAAGTGATGTGTGAAACACATTGCTTCAAAGAAAATATTCCTGCTTTTGAAATTTGTTGTGTTTGATTTTTCCCATGATTGAAAAATATTTAACTAATATGCCCCTGATTTGAATTTGATATGTTTCTGATTGAAAGATGTTGTCGATATTAATGATGCCCCCCTGGGAGATAAATCACTAATGATGAAAATGTTGATTTATGATAAAATTTGGATGATGAAAGGGATGTCGTGATTTAGCTTCTGATAATTGATTAAAAGCTACCCCAGATTGAAAATAACAAAATGTCACCAAAAAATCACCTTATTTGACCCTTAAAAGGGAAAAGGGTAAAAAGGACAAGTCATTTTCATCTTTTCACTTTACTGATTATGTGCTCTGACGATGACTTGACGAAATGGAGATTCCCCACCACAGGCATAGATTTGAGTGGGCCCAATGATATCAGAGACCAGCCGCATATGGACCACCAGTGAGTCAATTTGATCCTTTGTGCTTTGAAATTTTTCATCTTTAGTTGATTTGGGATGTTTTTACGCGGATTTAGGATTTTAGCAGTTTGTTTAAGTGCTTTTAGGGAATAGAATAGCGCATTTGAGGTTTCCTTTAGCACATATAGGAAATACTTTAGTGCTTTAAGGATTTAGGTATATTAGCGCATGCGATAGGTGAAATAGCGCATATAGGAGGGCGATAGAACATTTGGTACATTAGCGAATATAGGACACATAATGGCACTTTTAGGGTTTTTGCGCATCGAGTAAATGAAATGGCGCATTCGATTAGGGATTTAGCGCATATAGGATGTGATTTAGCACTTTGAAGGCACAGAATGATGCATTTGAGATTTTAGCGCATTTGGGAGAAACTGTCACATCCCTTACATTGAGACTATATGTTGGTTACGTATTTCAAATGCAATATTAGTTGCAAATAACTTCTTTCATGTGATTATGACATTGGGAATGAATAGTTGTTCTTTTATCGTAACTGTAATGTTAACGGATTTCTTATCTTGCCAGTGAATTTATTGTTCATGATAAGTTGAATGCGATTAAGTTTAAATGCATATTATTAAGCCGTTGAAAATGATCTAATCCATAATCCTTGTCAGTGGATGTAGGATTGCCGATGCCGTGAGGAAAAGGGAAATATCATCAGGGAGAGGGCGTGGTTAAAAATGGATCAATTTTATCATCAATTTAGAGTTGGTGTAAGACAATTGTGTCGATGTCATAACCTTGGCCATAAGTAAATTAAAATAATTATTGATTAAGAAAGTCAATTAGAATATAAATCAACAATCACCTTTAAAGGAGATTTCAAATGGTGATTAGTTAGTAAATTAAAATAATAGATATAAATTAAAATATTTATTAATAATATACTTTTGTTGGTTGAGCGAACCAATTCTTAGTATATTTATATACAATTGCAATAGTTATAAAATAAATAATTAAACAAGGTAGCTATAATTCTATTCGGTCAATCTTGATATAAAACTAAAGTGGGGATTAAAAATAAATCTAAAGTTAAAAATTAAAGGAATGTGTGTTTAAGCCAAAGGTGGTTTTGAAGGTGGAAGTCTTCCGCCATCTTTCCATAGTGAAGTACCGACCAAGATGGAAGACGAAGGGACGTAGGGGCTTTTGTAATCTTGGAACGGAGGTTTCAAGAGGCAAGGATATTAATTTGGGGGTTCTTCATCGTCAAGGGGATCCACTTCTTGGACTCGGACTCGGTTCCTTGCATCCACCTTCAATCTCTTCTGAGGAAAGTCGTAGTTGAGTCTTCCGCACCTATCGAAGGAGAATCCAATGCTCGGAAAGCATTCACTTTCACCGCTTCAAAAGCTCTGTACTCATTCCATTCTATTGTCCTTTCTCCATTCATGCTGGCAACTTTGTCAGTTTCATCCTTGATGGTTCCCTGTTCAAGCTACACGCAGTAGAATATGATAAATGGTTCGCAATTTAATTTCACAGGAGGCGGTGGTTCCTAAATTCTGAATTCACAACTTTGCTTCTCTTGTTTGGAAACATTGGTGGCATCGTGGCTTGGTGGGTTTTGTAGAGGGAAGAGTTGGGACTTAAAGATTTGAATCTCTCTTTCCAGGCAAGACTAGCGTAATACTTCACTGAATATAATTTCAACAATGAATTTAGTATGTGGTCTGCTTAGATTAGAATAGTAAACTCTCTATTCTTACTCTACTATTTGAGAGTATAGAAAATTTGTCTTTTTTATATTCAATTATCTTCTGGGTCGGTTTCAAAGAATTATCTTTGAGAACCAGAATCTTGTTCTGTTCTTGATTTCCAAATTTCTCTGTGTCTTGAATAAACTTTCGAATTTGGGTTCAGTTTGAACCATTTGGAAAATTACTTAAAGATCTTGTTCTATCTGGCTTAACCGAGAACTCATCTCTCTAAGTAGTAGTTGATTTGGAGCTCTTCCTTGCTCACCCGGGCCATAGTAGGTATTATATGTGGGCCATAGTAGGTATTATATGTGAGTCTCAAAATCTCTCGTTGTTGAATCAATCTCATAAACTTGAAGGGTATGATTTAACCCCGAATTAAAGGAAATGATTAATAAACCAGTCAATGTAACTTAAACATGAGACCAAGACAAGGAATTGAATGATAAGGTCTGAAGAACTACTTAACTGAATGTGAAATTCAGTGCATGAGTAAACAATCTTTGTTAGAGAAAACAGATAGCCTATAAGGAGGTGATAGATGTTAATGTCGAGACTCCCTCACCCAATGATAAAATTAGCAGATTAAATTTTAAATGAAGAGAAAAGTTTTGGAACCTAGTCTCTCATTCTATGATTACATAGGATATCAGCTTAACCTTAAACCAAGAGAAAATATTTTGAAACAAGTTATGGTAATAAGAGTAACTTCAGCTCAGCCATGTTCATCTCATGACCTACCTTGCTTAAGGATTGAGGGTAGCTCCTTCTCAACAAATTTCTTTTCATCCGCCATCTTTGTTTGTAAAGCAGTTTGCTATCAAAGAGGTGGAAGGATAAGAGTTCTCTCTCTCTTAAAAGGGTTGGATTAAGGAAAATAACTTAATTTTAAGAAAAGATCATTTAATAGATTATTGTGATATTATACCTTATGGTTAAGATTTAACCACGAACCAAAAAATGAAAGATAACCTAATTAGATGTGCAAAACTATAAACTTGAACTGAGAATTATCTGTCGAGCAAAGGTGAGAGTGTTGACGGCACAGGAGTGCCAGAGATGTCGACACAGTAGTGCTAGAGACATCGGCACAGGAGTGCCAGAGATGTCGGCACAGGGGTGCCAAAGACATTGGCACAAGAGTGCCATAAATTATTAAAATCCTTGGCCAAGGTATGATGCCAGTTAGGCAATTGTCAACTATCATGATCCAGATATACTTCTGGTCAGAATGATCCTTCTAGTTAGGGGGTACCTACAGAGGACAGATCGAGCAGTGGTATAGGACCATGACACCAGGCTCAAAGACATGATGATAATTGATCCATGTTGATTACCCTTGTGAAGGGCAGGTTCTTCAGTTGAAGAAACTTGGGAGACCAATAGGTCTTGGTTGGGCGGTAAAGCCCCTGATGATAATTCTCTTTCCCTCGATAAAGATTTCCAAGTATGAGAGTATGGAGATGATGTCAAATGTATTTCTTCCTCTCACGTAAATCCAGGTACATGCAATGGTAATTGAATTTCTATTCATCTATGCCATGAATGCTATTCTTTATGTTAATGAACATTGTAAGATTCTCAGATACTTAGTGAGATAGTTACTTGAATTTATTCAGCTGTTAAATTGTTTCATAGCTGTAGTAATTATTCGTTATCTTTTGGAAGCAAAGAAAAGTAATTATTATTCTTCTGCAATTTCCTGTTAGATGTTTATAGTTAATAGTTTCTTTTCTGCTGAAAATGAAATTAAAAGTTAGTTGATGAAGTGTATAATGTAACGACATCTGAATT
>VDFB02190068.1:0-14765 GCA_007258455.2 Sequoia sempervirens
ATCTTTTGAAATTCAAGGGGAATTTATCATAATTAGTTGTTGGTTTAGGTGTTTCAGCTCCTGGGATAACTCTTATCTTGTCCCAAACATAATTTTTTTTTATAGGAATCTCATATTTATTTTCATTTCCCTTGCTCTTTCCTATTTCCATCTTTGTATAAGAACTTGTCAACCATTATCTTCCAATAAGGTCTACGTATTCTTTGTGTAATGAGCTCATAGGCTCCAAAGCTTAACCTAGTAGCTCTAATACCATATGTAACAACCTCGGTGTTCTACTCAGTAAGATTCCAAATATTTCGTGTTAAGTGAGTATTATATGATGTTATGACATAGCAATACACATTTTTCTTCCATAATATAAATTACATGCATATTTGAGATAACACTTTTTTCAAACTTCCATTGCATTCCATTATAATTTCACAAATCTTTCCATAAAAAAGATATCATATTGATTGAACTCAATTATATCATTCTTGATAACATCCTTCCATATAATGGGTACATGATACAAGCATATCTCTTCTGAGCTTCATTCAAAATTAGATATACAAACTAATCTCGATGTTGCTATAGTGGTGCATACCCTCTGGATGTCCTTTCTCCCCAGTGCACACAATCCAACTATCCCCAATTATAGGGAAAGCATCCACAAACCTTTTCCACCATCTGATGAGAAGTATCAATCAAGTGATTTTCCACCAACCACAGACTCAAATGTGGTTTGCTTCTCATCTATCATATATCACAAGATCGCCCTACCCTTCGACAAAGATATTTCTTGGTAAACCCCATAAAATAGCATGTCTAAGCTTAGTGTTGTGTTCTACAAATTAGAACCTAATCATAATTTCATTTCCCCTATGAGTATGAAAATATTGATTATAGAATGCATAAAAGGAACATAGTGAATTTAAAGTATAAACAATGGCTACTTACACTACTTTGGACAAAGTATTCTAGCCAAGTACTTCGAGTGAGAATAACCCTATTTACATAGACTTCTATAATTCAGTTTGGATTATGACCATTAATATACTATGCTTAGGTAATTTCCTTCCTTAGGTAACCCCTAACCTTAGAAATAAACTATTCCCCTTTTCCCAAAACAATATGGTATCTCTACTAGCATAAGCATAAGTTATTTCCCCCTTCAATGGATATTCTACTTCCTAGGTGTAACACTAAAGACTTTCTAGTTTACACAATAACTTTGCATAAACATCTTTCCTAGTTTCCCTTCATTGGACAAATAACCTAGTCCTAGGAATATCTTAATAATCTGAAGTATAGCTAGTTAAGATTCTACTTATCATAGATTGGATAATCATAAATAACTAACTCCATTTAGTAGTATATCACATTAATAAGTGGTTCTCATCAAGAGAATAGTCACATCAATGATTGACCTCAATCGAAGAATAATCATAGCAATAGAAGAGTGCAATCCTCTTAGTAAAAAGAGTTATTCAAGTAGAACCTTGTCAACAATGTGATTTAATTTCAAGAGTGCAAGGAAACTAATCAAGTGGAAACTCTAACTCTATAGGTAATCCTACCCATGTCTCCATACATATATTATCTCATAAACTCAAGTGATTTATATATTCACATAGGTGATTTTTATCCCTAGTATACCCTAATCTCGGATATAATCAATAATCAATGATCAATGTAATCAAGCAGGTTAACCTTAACCTATGTTTTCCAACAAGAACAACATAAAAACCATCCAAGAAAGTTATTCTTAACCTATTGGTTCCAAAGCGTAATAAAGTATATATTCCAACCTAATAGGTTAATCTTAATCTAGGTTTAAATTTACATCTCAACCCAAACATGTTACTCCCAACCTAAGGTTTATTATAATAGTTAACCAATGATCAAGTGATCATACTAGCATAGATTAACAATGACTCATTCTAGAATTTCTTCCAAACTATTGATGTATATCCAAACCTTATCATTCCTAAGGTTTCCTATCATCATAAGCCTATAGTGTCAAGTCACTTCGTGACATTGATACATTTCACATAATGAATAACCCTTAAGCTAGATCCTCATGCCAATAATTCATTTAACCCAATCAAGTGATTTGACAAACAACCTTCCAACAATAGCTTACTAGATTTACTTAATTCTTGAAATAATAATTCACTAAGACTCCTATGCCAAGATAACAAAGTGTACTCATAAAGTAACTCTCAAATCTCACACAAAATCTCTTAGCTCTATGATTAGTTGTAGTAGAATAAGTTTGCAGAAAAGTGTGTTCTAAATAAGAGATCTTACCTCTCTATTTATATAGAAAAATGAGACATTGTGGCCTATAGAAGAGGCATGCCATTCAACACATTTTACCATTCAAGTTGACTCACACTACTTAGCTAAAAGGTGGCAAAAATCAAAGAGAATACTCAACATGTAATGCCAAAAATTGACCTCTATGTTTGACAACAACAAAAGAATAGTTCAATCTACACATGATCAAATGATGACAATCGACTTGATAAAAAATAAAATTCTATAGGAAATAGAGCTTTCCTAATCTGGAACCATGTTGCAGCCAACCTCCTTTCTCTTTAGTGTGGTTATCTACTTTGAAACAATTCTCTACTTTGAGGCAACACTTACACATTGATGACTTGGCTATGGTTTCATTGAGTAACCAAGATAATATTAGTCACTCCATTTTAGCATATATTTGGTTCTTTTACCAATTCATAGTCTATTTATGTTTTTCCTATTCTCGTGTATTTACACATTATATTGCAGCAACTAAGTATTCCATCACTTTTTACATATGCATCTATTGTTTGTTGTTAATAATCTAAAGATACATTTTAATAGTATCGATTATGGTTGCTTCCATATCAATCTTTATTGCCGCATATTACCTTTGCATATAAATCAACCTTAATTATTTATTTGACCAATTCATTATAAGACTATGTATCAACTTCTATTCCTATATGTTGTGACTTATCCACTTAATGTATTCCTTGCATTTATTTGACTTACTTGCACTTTAATGCAATTACATAGTGTGTTTCCCTTGGTGGAATTTGGGTATGTGCAAGATCATGATGGGCCAAAAGGGTGATATGATGGGTTTTGCAGGGTATGTGGATGATAATTTTTTTTAACCCAAAATTGATGAAACTTAAAAGGGTTTTTCAAGGAGATTCTTAGCTTTCTCCACCAATATAAATTATTCTTACTTTGAATTTAATAAATTATTATTATTTATTTTCTATTTGAATTACAACTAAAGTATTGATTGATAGGCTGATTGAAAACATCTATAGCTTTCAAACAATATCACATTTTTGAATATGAAACATGCATCACATTCTATGTTTTGCATACTATAGATTAAAAAAAAAAAAAAAATCATGAAGTTTTGACCAAGTTATGGTTGTATATATGATTTTTATATTTTTTAAAAGTTGTACAATAAAAAATTCATAATTAATTATTTACTTGAAAAAAATTACAAAAAAATATGCATCACATCAGGACATGAGTCCTACTTATATCTAAAATCTTATAAAAAAAATATTATCATTTTATTGTGGTTAGGGTGGTCAGACAGATACCTAATTTTTTCCCTGAAATTTAAGTACTACTGCATTGAAATTTCAAATTTTCACCAAATAGATTTTATTTTTTTTAAATAAACCTAGTAGTTTATAAAATACATTCAATTTTCTACATATTATATTCTACATATTTTTGAAATAATATAGATAACTTATTCACCTCTTACATCAGTTTCCTAACTCGATATTTCTAAATTTTTTACAATTTAAGGGCCTATTTTTTTCCATGATGATCCCCGCATTGATACCCATTTTTTTGTTTCTATGAACCACATAGCTCTTTGATAAGTCTTATATTTTGCATATATAGGTGCTTTAATTCATGCACAATAGGTATTGCATAAAGTCTTTTGCTTTTGATAAGTCACACCTATTAATGGTATACCATATGGGTGTCCAAACTTATTTTCTTTTCCAAATAACCTCCATACATATAAATTACTATATATATATATGTTATAAATATATTCCACTATAATACATATGTGTGTATATATATTAACATATATATGCTCATCTCAACCTTAATTTGACATTTAAGCTATTATATACTTATATATATTCACCTATACTTTAAGAAGACATGCAAGTATATAAATAGTCATTTATATTAAATGTATATGCTCATTTATATGTGTGCACATATATGTGCCATATCACCTTTAAGTTTTGATGATCCCTACATATGTTCCACTATTTATATATGTAGTATAGTAAAATGCATAACCTGGCATTTTAATACATTTTTTTTTCCCACCTTGCTTTCTTTATTCTTCTTTATGGCTTAATTGGTCCTATTTTGCATCCACAAGCCTAATAAACTATATATATTTTATGGTGAGTCCAACAAAAATCAAAAGATAAATGATCATTTAAAATTTTTATCTGTGTCCCTAATTTGTGGATTGGGACTAAAATGCCACCTAGGGCATCTTTGTCCTCCATGATTCTTGGGACCCTGATTTTGAAATCACCAAAATAGGTCCCCTTTTAGAGTTTGTACCCTAAGAATTGAGCCTTGGGACTAAGAGGCCACCTAGGGTGTCTTTATCCTCCTTGGCTTATTTTTGGGATTCAATTTAAAATTTGGGTGGGATTTAGCCTCCTTTACCTAATGAATTCATATGTCTGCTTGTTGTGGTGTAATTTCAGGATATTAAGCATGAATAAGTATAAATACAAGCTTCCTCCACTCATTTTTCATATATAACAAGATAAAAAGCATTCAATTATTCATTCCTAAGGAAATTTTATGTATTCAAGAGCATCTATCAAGTATTTGGATCCATCATCAAGATTAAAAGATCATGTAAAGGGTTTAGTGCATCCATTCATGTTGTTGAGCCAAAATTGTGGATGTAGCATTAAAGATCTATTTCAAACCATACCCAAGGTTCCAAGATCTAAATTCTTCATGGCAACTACATGGTAGATTTTAGATTTACTTCACAAGACATCATGCAAGGTGATATCATTTACATATTTTATGTCCCATGCTTCATTTCATTCATTTCATCATTTGGTTTAATTACCTACAAGGGGACCAAGGAAAACCCCTATTCACTAACAATCAACAAGTTTTCCCTCTCTTGTGTGTTTGTATTTGTAGATCTAGGTTGAAGAATTGAAGATTATTTGAAGTGCAAGATTGAAAAGTTGCAAAGGTTGCATTTCCAAAGTTGTCATCTTCACATAAACTTATCTATAGGCTGAATCTAGAAGTTTTAGGACCTCAAATATGGGGAGAAGCAAGTGCATGCCTTGGAGCTTAGGACCACATTCAAATATTTCAAAAATTTATAATGGGACTAATACACCACCAAGCGTGTCTTATTCCTTCATAGGTATTTTTTAGACATTCTTCAGGATTTTGTTTTGGCATCGAAAGACTTCGTATTTTCCCTAAAAAATAGCACCGGGACTAGTACACCATCATGGGTGTCTTAGTCCTCCATAACACTTTTTGGTAGCTTATTTATATTTCCAAAATTATCATTGCATCTCCAGACTTCCCAAGTACACATATCATTTTTCCATGTTGCATAATTTCATCATTTGCATCTTTATTTAGCTTACATTTTTTATTCTAGGTCATTTTGCATATTACATTATGTTTTCCAACATTTTCTTTTCCAAGAATTTGCTTGGTGTTGAACCCATTAGAACTTAAAGAACCCCCTCCTAGTCCTTCCTAATTGTGAATTAACTCACCTTGTGAGGTTGTTAGTCAATACAATTGGGACTCCTAGGATGTTAGTGCATGATTAGTAGAAATAGAGTGATATCTTAAGATATCCATTTTCCACACATCATTTTGGTAAACCTGACCTCATTGAGCTTTCATTTCTAATTTTGGAGTCCATTAAAGTCCTTAGATCTATATTGCATTCATTCTTGCACTAAATATTGCATTAGTTAAAGTGCATCTAGGGTCTCTTGCATTTTGCATTAGTGAAATTATATCTAGTGTTTCTTATATTTGTATTACTAAAAGTGCATATAGGTTGCATTTTTTCTTGCTTGCATCATTTTATCTCATTTAAAAGATAAAAAAGTGCATTGTTCATCATCGTAATTGCATTTAGGAACATTCTTATTGCATTCACTTTTGCATCCAATTGCTTGTTACTAGTTACTTTTTCTTGCATTCATTTGCACAAATTTCTATTTTTAAACATCAGGTCCCTGGGTAGGCAACCTAGGAACACTTTTATCAACCCATAATTATCTAATTTTCTGCAAAAAACCCCCTTAATAGGACTAAAATTCCCTTGGTGGCATCTTACTCCCTCTCTAGTTTTTTGTTATAGTACCTTGTCTAAGTGATTTGCTATTTTTTTCAGCTTCTAAAACCTTCAAATTTCATTAGGAAGACTATGATGCCCTCCTTGGCATCTTAGTCCCTGTGGAATTTTAGATTGTAGTTTTCAGTATCTGAATCAATATTTATGTGCTTTTGTTTACTTGGATTGGTTATTCATTTGAGTGGATTAACTTTATGTTTCATGCATGTTACTCAATCTAGCTTAAAGTGCTTCATTTCCTGCATTTCTCAATTCCAAATTTGTATTTACAACATTTTAGTTTTCATGTTGTTTCATAGTGTAATCAACAAATTACTTTGTTTTCAATTTGAAAATTGCATTTCACTTTAAGTCATTACATTGCACTTTCATTGATTTTCCATAGTAGCATGTTTTATTTCAAGAGATGTGGCTTTGATATGGTTAAAATTGGATTGCATAAATGCATCCCCTCTTATGAGTTCAATTTATATTACACCAATTAGGTCATTTAGAGACATGTTAATCATCAAACCATTGACACAATCCTGAACATTACATTGTCCATTGGTGAAGATGGTAGTGTAGACATTCATAACAATCATACTTGTTCTTCTCCCAATACCTCTCCTATGAGTGACAAAGGTATCTTGGTAAAGGAAGGTACAAGCATTGAGATTCTTGATTGTCCATATCCCCCTCCCCCTCTGGAAGACATTCAAAAAGAAGAAGATGAGATCATTGCCACCACTTTTCTTACCCCAAATCCATCTCTCAACACCTCCCCTAATTGCAAGAAGGTTTTAATAAAAGAGGATACAATCATGAACGATCATGAAAATCACATTTGTTAGGAGGACATGTGGATTGAAAGTGATAACCTTGTCTCTCTCATACCTAACATTTGGGAAGACCTATTTGAACAAAAGCATTTAACCATTCATAATCATGAAAAACATCACAATCCTTCTTGTGATGCTTCCCCTATTAGTGATGAAGTTACTTTACATTAAATAATAATGGAGAGTGATGAATCTTTTGTTTTCTTCTCTCCTAAAATCTCTCCTACTAGGGAAGATGGTATAGCACACAAGAATGAAATCTTAGAGAAAAAGGATAATTAGATAGAGCCTTGTCCTAATATTACCAATGCTATTGATGAACATGAAAATTCAATTGTTGATAACTCCCTTACTTATTATGAAGTCATTTTAGAATAACCAATCCATGAATTCCAAGAACATTTGGTTTGAAGTTCTCCTAGAAACTCTCCTACTAGGGAAGACATAATAGTGGAAGAAAATGAGAACATTGATAATAGTAGTTTCTTAGATGAAGATGATGAAGTAATATTGGACTCCTCTTCACTAAGAGAACATGAAAATAATGATAATAATTTTGAGGTTATGCACATTAGATACCCCTTGGAGTACTCTCCTAAGCCTAAAATTATCATTTGTCCACCCTCTCACAAGCCACAAGTTTAAAACAAACCTGTCATTATCCTTGAACCACCTAAACACAATGTTTCACAATACCCAAGTTACAATATAGTTTCTCATACATATAACACTAGAAACAATACACAACTAAGAAAAACACAATCAACATTCCTCCCACTGCCTAATTCCATCTTACCAGGTCCCCCTCATTTTCCTTCACAAAATGGAAAGGAGTATGATCTTATTGAACAACTTAAGAATACTCTTGCTAAGACATCTTTATGGGACCTTATCCAAGCCTCCCCCCACTCTCATAACACAATTCAAAGTTCCTTACAAAATGTTCCTATCCCTTCAAATACACAACCAAATGACATAGCAACCATGATTCATGGAATAAATGCTGACATTATTTTCCACCAAAGTGAGCTCCCTACATTGGAAGTACACAAACAATATGATTATTTCATGATCATAGTTCAATAAAATACCACAAGGACAAAGTGAACCCTTGTTGACAATGGATCAGCCTAAAAAAATGTGAAGTGCAAGCCTTTTGGATAAACATTGTGTTGATAAATCAAAAATTCAACTTGACTCTTTATCTATTAAGGGATTTGATAATGTGGGAAAGAAATCACTTGGATTGATAACTTTACCTATTATAGTTGGAAAGGTTACCTTACAAACCCCTATTCATGTTATGCCTCATGGTATTTCATACAATCTCCTTTTAGGTAGATAGTGGATTCATGAGATGCATGCAGTGCCTTCTACCCGTCATCATAAAATGAAGTATGTCTAAAACAACAAAGTGTACACATTGGATGTTGATAATGAGCCTTACATTGTTTTACAACTCAAGAAAAGAAAAGAATCCACTGAAAACATTAACACCAACTACACAAGTGGAACTCATGCAATATAAAGACAATGAAAAGCACATTGAAGAATTCATGAAGCTATTAGAAGATGATTGGGGTTCCTTAGATTTTGAACATACATTCATGGGAGAATACAAGATCATACACAAAGATTCAGAGAGGGGAAAAGAAAAAGTGGTAATTTCAACACAAAACTTAGAAGACCCTTTGAAAGCATCCACCTCAACCACTTTAGAAGAAAAATAAGAAAATTATACAACAAACTTTGATGACATTGATTATCAACAACCACCAAATCCAAGAGAGATGAAAAAAAATTGTGGAAAAGGTTATGAACTTATGAAACAACTTGGAACAAGGTATATATGTCCCTATAGAACCTCAAAAACAAGAAAATACTAGTTTTCTTGGTTATTTTCCCTCAAAATACACAAACAAGCCTTCACTTAATATCAACACTATCACAAAATATCCTTCTAAGAAGAATTTAACAATAGTGCATCTTGAGCTAATAGATACTAGTGGTCTTTATCCTTTGCAAGAAACAAAAAAGTATATATAGATATTAACTTAATGTCAATGTCATCACACAAAACACTTATGATTTAAATTTGTTACATTTTACACCCTCTATTAAAGGAGAGAAAAAAATATCACACTCTAAAGTGTCTTATGTAGGTATGACACCTTGTGTTAAGCAATAGATATCTTTGTCACAAAATAAAGCAACATCCTCAACTTTTGACCAAGAGAGCACCTTGACAAGACTCCTCCAAGATTTTATGATCTCTCTCCCTCCATGAACATCAAAGAAATTTTATTACAAGACTTCATTTTTTGAAAATCATAGAATTCATGGTCATCCTACTAATGAATGTAAGGCTTTGAAAAAAAAATCAACATCTTAAGGAATGTGGTGCTCTCCCTTGGGTTGAAGCACCTAGTTCTTCTATTCATTTCAGCTCATCCTTGTCCTACACTAAGTGGGGGAAAGGAGTTGGATAGCATTTTCCATGTATGTCTCCTGGCATTACCTCTTGTGGCTATCTGACCACCTTTCATGTATATATAAGAGCAAGATTGGGATGTAGATGGAATTCCTTAAGTTGGCTCGCATGTGATGTACTGAGTTATACTTTTTTTTTACTTTTTCATTTTTGGCTACTTTAAAGTAATTTCTCACAACATGGTGTTAGCAATTTCTTTAAAGTAGGGGCATACATTGGAATTATTTTTGGCATGATATCATTTATTTCGTGTTCCTTGATGTGATTTTCTTTCTTTATGTGATGCATTTTTTCCTCTTGGTGGTGTCTTTAGGGTTGACTTCCTCTGAGAGCATGATATTTCCTCTCTTTGAAACATTAGATACAATGTTCCCCAGGATGAGACCTGGCACTTGTCCTCTCTTGGAAACAAGATGAGACCTTTTTCACTTATCCTCTCTTGGAAAAATTGGGTATAATGTTCCCCAAGATGCGACCTTGTATTTATCCTCTCTTGGAGACATTAAGAATGATGTTCCCTAAGATGAGGCCTTGCATGAACTAAGAAAATTCCTTTTGATCATCCCTCTTCCTTGTTACATTTTTCCTCCTTGTAACTTATTAAATTCATGGAGGTATGGCTTTGATATGGTTCCCTAGGGCTCACCTAGTGAACAACTAGCTTCACTAGCCCTTGTGAGTGTGCATTTTCTTTCTATCCTTATTAAATTCATGGAGGTATGACTTTGATATGGAATTTTTTGGGACTCACCTATTGGAAACCTACCTACCACTATCCCTTGTGAGCATGCATTTTGTTTGCATAGTGGACAACGCATTCCATTTGTAAACTTCTTTTTGGAAAAATAGCATAGACGTAGTCCACCATGTTGGACGGCTAGTTGAAGCTTGATCCATTGCAATTTTTCCTTTTTCTTTCATCTTTTTCCTATCTTTGATGGTGTATGTTGGTGATCTGATTATAGCTTCATATATCATTGGCATGTGTGTTCCTTTGTGCCTATGTTGGTTTATCATAGGATCTTAATCTTGGGGGCTTAATCATCCCTCTTGATTATTGTCATTCTATCCTACTAGCATTTGTACATTTGAACCCCTCTTGATTGTGTGGTTCACTACTTAAGTGAAAGTTTGGGGCAAGTTCATCCTCTAACTAAAGTGGGGGCTAAATTTAGTGTGGTAAAATTCATACCCTTTCATTTTCACACTTTTTTGGTCTAGCCTTGCTTTATTTATACTTATTTGTAGCTTAATTGGTCCTATTTTGCATCCACAAGAAAAATAAACTATATATTTTTATGGTGAATCCTAAAAAACATCAAAAGATAAATGATCATTTAATGTTTCTATCTGTGTGTCCCTGATTTGTGGACTAGGACTAAAACACCACCTAGGGAATCTTTTTCATCCATGGGTCTTGTGACCCTGATTTTGAAACCACCAAAAGGGGTCCCTTTTTGGAGTTTGTCCCTAGAGAATTGAGCCTTTGGACTAAGACACCACCTAGGGAATCTTAGTACTCTTTGGATTATTTTTGGGATTCAATTTCAAATTTGGGTGGGATTTAGCCTCCTTTACTTAATGATTTCATATGTCGGCTTGTTGTGAAGTAATATTTGGATATTGAAATGAATAAGTATAAATACAAGGTTCCTCCACTAATTTTTCATGTATAACAAGATAACAAGCATTCAAGTATTCATTGCTAAGGCTATTTTATGCATTCAAGAGTATTTCATCAAGTATTTTAAGTCATCATCAAGATTCAAGCATCATGTCAAGGGTTTAGTGCATCCATTCATGTTGTTGAGCCAAGATTGTCGATGCAGCATTGAAGATATATTTGTAACCATGTCCAAGGATCCAAGATCTACATTCTTCATGGCCACTACATGGCAGATTACATAATTTCTTCACAAGACATCATACAAGCTGATATCATTTGCATATTTCATGTTTCATGCTTCACTTCATTTATTTCAATATTTGGTTTAATTACCTACAAGGGGTTTGACCAAGGCAAACCCCTTATTCACTAACAATCAACAAGTTTTCCCTCTCTTGTGTGTTTGTATTTGCAAATCAAGGTTGAATACTTGAAGATCATTTGGAGTGTAAGACTAAAAATTTGCAAAGGTTTCATTTCCAAAGTTGTCATCTTCATAGAAACTCACCTACAGGAAATATCTGGAAGTTATAGGACCTCAGATCTAGGGAGAAGCAAGTGTAGACCTTGGATCTCAAGACTAGATTCAAAATTTTTAGAAATTCAGAACTTGACTAATACAACACCAAGGGCATCTTAGTCCTCCACAGGGAATTTTTCAAATATTCACCAATACTACATACCAATATATGTGTATGTGTGTCTTTTTTGTATATGTTTATACATATGTATACATCATTGATACATACATTTACTCGTATACTTTATTAAATACATATATACATATATATCATGGTACTATCCCCTATCGACACAAATGCATTCATACATATATATATACATTCAAAATATATTCAACTCATCAATCAAGAATATTAATATAGGGAAGAACTCATAATCTCTAAACATATAAAAATTATGCAAGAATGTAGTCAATAGTAATCAAGACCCTTACAAATGCAAACACATCATACTAAAGGATGACTTACTAATTCTCACCACAATAACTTGACTCAACCATTCTACTGTGAGTGTTTGTGTAGCTTAGATAAGTTTCATTTAGGGTTATCCAGCCAATCAATTCTCTTGAGTGATACTTCCCCTCCCATTCAAAGGATTGAACTTGTCCCTACAACTAGCCTAGTACATTTACAATGGTAGTTAGACATTCATATAGCAATCAATGTAAATATATTTACTCTTTTCAAAATCCATATTAAGCATTTATCAACACTTTCATATAATAGCTATTTCAGTATTCCATTCTTTTAGCAAGCATATCCAAATCTTAATTGCATTTACCATCCTATTTAACCATGAAGGTAAAATTAAATTAGTAACAACAAGACGAGGTGTGACAGGTTTTGCATGTTACTTTCATTTATTGTCTTTCTAAGCCTTTGCTTAGTGGTGAACCACCGCTTTTATCTTTAATCACATCCTAGGAGACCTTATAGCAGATCCCTTCTCTCATTTTACCATTATATTGATATCTCTAAGGTTTCCTTGAATGGAACTAGAGCAAAATAGGGTCCCCTAAGTTGTCCATCTCCTAAAAGGTGGGCACACCCTATTTTCCTTATTTCAAGAGTGATAGTAATCTTGCACATTGAGTTGCTCAAGTTTAGTTAACAAAACTTCAACACCATATTGTGAGTATCACCATCAAGGAGGGGTATGTTGGAAAGTGATGCATAAGCCTCACCACCATGCAATTCACCTTAGCTTCAATGCATAATTCTACTTGTAGTTCACTCAGTTTGCATGAGGAAAGAATTTAGGAAATCACTATATCTTGCATCAAGATAAAATTTATGTTTCTAAATATTGAGTTTGCATGAATTTCTAATCTACATGTAATATGCATTATAAATTGCATGTAGAAGGAATTGTAATGAAAAATCTCTATAAAGAGAGGTTATATGCAACTGATTTAATCATAAGAGAAATAAAAGAAATTGTGTGTTTGTGTAAAACATTTTTTGTTCCTATCAATGTTTATTGGTTGTGTTTATTATTTCTTGTTCATTTTTTGGATTTTAAGTGTATTAACGAAAAAATTATCCATTTTTCCTACATTTGGAAATAATTAATAATTACTTAACCTAATAATTTATTCATTTAGTGTTGTAATGTGTTTTACCCATTCACATTGAATCTAGGGACCTCTTTAATAAAATGTACTTAAATTGTACCTTGTTTAGGGTGTTGTAAAGTGTTTAACTACACTTTCACACTAATATAGGGTTTCATTAATTAATTGTGATTAATTGAGGTTAATTGGACCTTTAATTCAAATATAAGCCTTATTAATTGCATTTTTCAAGGATCCTGACACCCATTGATGATATTGCATGACATTTAACTTGGAAAAATTGGTGTCCTTGAAATCTATGCTAGGACCCATTTGCCTTTATTGGAAAATAATTCATCACATAGGACACCCATTTGTTGGCATATTTGAAATGGGTTTTTGTTGTTATTACATGCTCTCAAAGCATGATCCTAGAAAATTGTGCCAGGGCCCATTTGCCCAAGGTGGTGAATAGGTCCTCCTCACATAGGACACCCCTTTTAGAATTTAATTGTGGTGGGATTTTAATGATTTTCAATTATAGATCTTATTTCTGCTTGGATTATTTGAATTTTAGGGTTAATTGTTAGATTTAGTATAAATATAAGGTTAATTCACATAATTTCATCTAAGAAATCCTAGAACATTATAAGAAATCAAGATATGAACCCTATTTCAAACTTGCATGGAAGAAACGAACAATCACACTAATAGATCAAAATGCAAGATTAAAACATGAGTTCCCCATAAAATCCATCTGCATTGTTAGAAAACAAGGAAAAAGATGAAATACTTGAGCAAATACAATCGAAAATAACTATTCCTCATTCTTAAACAAAGCAAACACTTGATCTTATGGGGGGATTGGTGCTACTTTGATGTGGAAAGTAGCCCTTTCCCAACCCCTTTAGATAAGCTAATGATAATGATGGACAAGATCATTTCTCAAATGAAGAGAGTGACCTTGCATGATCTTGGAGATGAAATGTTAAGATTGTGGATTGATAGTGGACAAAATCAGTTCTCCATGTGAAGAGAATGACTTTGCATAAAGATTGTGGAGTTGTGAAGGATTTGCTTGAGATGAAGCTTCTATTTAAAGATTTTCAAATGCTAAGAGTGTTGAAAATGGACCAATGTGGGACTAAAGATCAAAATGAGAAAAACTTGTCAAGTGGTGATGGTCAATGGATGTGCAAGATTTGGGAAATGTGCCCATGAGAGGGAGAAATTTGAATTCAAATTTTGCAATAAATTTAGAGAGGGGGACAAGAAAAGGAGCAATAAATGCTATGTTGGAGGGA
>VDFB02190069.1:0-25903 GCA_007258455.2 Sequoia sempervirens
ATAAGGATGGGGAGCTGGAAGGGAGTGTTCTGATGGAACGAATGATGTCACCAAGGACTGTATCACAAAGGAAGATAGATGCCCCCACTCTAGATATGTCATGTGCGAGGAGGCATGAGGGATGGAAGACAAGTGGATGGGAAGATAAAAGAGTGAGATGGATGAAGATAGGATGCATGGAATGTAGCATGACGGGTGGATCAGGAAGATAGACGAGTGCAAATGAGGATTAGGATAGTGTGCGGATGAGGGAGATTATGCTAAGAGGTGCCCAAAGCATGCATATATGTTTGCCCCATTGTTATCAAGATCACAAGGAGGATGGAAGGATTGGGATAAATGAGATATGCCAAGAAGGATGTGTAAGCTCGATAGGATGGAGGGGATGGACGAAAATGATGTGTAGCAATAAGATGGGTGCATAGCCGAAAGCGTAGCAGGAAGCATAGCGGATGGAGGGAATGCAAATCAGGAAGTTGCCCCCAAGTGCAGATAGGGATTTACGCATGATGCCTGTTTGCCAGGTTTTCATCATGGTACTTATCCAAGGCACTTGTTTTGCAAGTTTTCACCATTGGATGGATTATTTCTCTTTATTATTATTATTATTATTATTATTATTATTTTTATTTTTTTTTAAATTATTATATTTTTTTTTTTTGGATTTTTGGACTTTTTGGATAGTATGCAGAAGGAGATGGATAAGGATAGGGAGGCAAATAAGTGGATTTAGAAGACATGCGATAAGGATATGGATGAACGACTCAAGCATCAAGTTCTATACGAGGTATTAAGAGCCCATGTTGGAACCGACTATTGTATGTTGGTACAACATGATGAGGAGAAATGGATTATGCAAAAGGATGAATTAGAGGGATTTGATGGGGGAGATATGTGGGGTAATGGGTGGGATGTTGAAAAGTGCATGGATGGAATGATGGGGTGGATGTGTGATGGGGAGATGTGTTCGGGACCAACATTGGCACATATGGTGATGGATGTGAAAAGATAAGAGGATTGATGGATGGAGAATGTGGGGATAATGGAGGGGATGGGATAGTGAATTTTGGGACATAGGGACCTAAAACAGACTTAGGAGATGAAAGATGGGTATGCTTAGCTTTTGGATTAGCAAATTTGGATGTTCTTACAGATTTTTCATTTGATGGCATTGCATCTTTTTTCTTTGGGATCCACATGGTTTTGATCTTTGCTTTGCTGGCTCTTTGCGAGCTATAGATTTGATTTTGATTTGGGATGTTGTTTTTCTTTTCTTTACCATGTCTTTTAGAGGGGACATGGGAAGCGTTGGATTCATGTGGATTTTTGGATTTATGCATTTTTATGTGAGCATCCAAAGTGCATTTATTAGCAATGGGATGGGTGTGAGAGGATGGACGATGTGGAGCAATGGAGGTAGGAGTATGGGGATTACGTGTAGATGGGGGGTGTTTAGGTATGTGCCTTTGTTGATCCTGATTATGGGATATGTGAGAGGGTTGTTTATGATGGATGACATGTATAGGCATTGGATGGATGAGTGAATGAGATGGAGGAGGTGATCTTGGGATATATGGGCCCAAGATGGATAAAGTGGGTGGAGGGACATAAGAACCCAAGATGGATGCAGTAGATGAAGGATGGGAGATTGTGGATGGAGGGATGTAAGGACCCAAAATGGATGGAGCAGATGACGGAGAAATATGGATGGTTGTTTTGAGGCGATACGATAGAGGAGGAGGGATTGCAGCATATGACTTGGTGGAGCGATGGGAAGAGCCAACATTTCTTTTGGAAAAGGCTCGTTGAGGATGTCTAGAGGTTGTACCAACATGTTTAGATTGTGAGTCTTGGGGAATAGATCCAAGACCTTGCATGTAGATTTGTTCTTTGACTTGGATGGGCTCTAAAATACCTTGCTCATGAAGGCATAGACCTTTTCCTTGATAGTTCATGTTCTTGAGCATTCGATCCATGATAGGATTTTTGTTATTCTTAAAACATGATGCGAGTCCATTATTAGGTGGGGGATGATGGGTGGTATATACACTGTGTTTTTCTTCTGCAAGGAGGCCACCATGGAAGAATGTGAGAGTACCAAGGGGATATGCAAGTGGTGTGGGGATAGCATTTTTAGGCAATGACGGGGGATCCTGAGAAGGAGATGATGGGATAGCAACATTTGGATGGGTTGTATCTGGAGAGGGAGTAGGGGATATGATAGGATTGGATTTTGTGGTAGCAGGCTCATGCAATGGAGACAGAGATGGAGCAGTAGAATCTTGAATGTCAAGAGGATGATGGGATGGAATGGATGGCATGTGATCTTGTGGTAGACTAGATAGGATGGTAGGATCTTGATATGGAGGAGGGGATATGATAGCATGCTTTGGATTAGGCTCTCGGCATGACTCATCGTGTGCGGGAGGTATGATAATGGAGTCATGGGGAGACTCTTCAAGTGGGGAAGATGGAAGGATGGAGGATTCAAAATATTCCTGGGAATGGATACTAGGAGTGGAAGAAGTGGATTGGATTTGGGTGTCGTCGATAGGTTCGACGGCTCTCGGAGTAGGGGGTGGGTGTTCAATGGATTTGGTAGATGTGATGGTAGGAGATGGGGACTCAGTAGATTCAGAGGATGTGATGGTAGGAGATGGGGACTCAATAGATTCAAAGGATGTGATGGTAGGAGATGGGGACTCAATAGATTCAGAGGATGTGATGGTATCATCAATGATAGGTGTTGGATGGAGAAGGGTCTCATTACTAATTACCATGGATGATGGGTTGGGATGGCATGGTTCCACGATTGCAACGTGTGGAGTGGGGGATGTTTCCTTTGTTATAAGTCCTTGGAGAAACTTGGATACGCTAGGCTGAGATGGCGAGGGGGGAGTGGATGAAGGTTTATGGATTAGTGGGGGATTAGGACTAGGGATTGGTGGGCAAGGATTAGATAGGGGAATGGGATTGGATGCAGGACTGGGAATAGATGGGGGATTAGGTGAAGGGTTAAGATAGGGGTATTGGCATGGTGAATTAGGACATAAGGAGGTGGGTGGTTGATTGTGGTAAGGGTATGGGGATGGTGGATTAGGATGGGAAGATGCAGGTGTTGGATTAATATAGGGAGATGCGGATGTTGGATTAGGGTAAGTTGATGGGTGTGTTTGACTAGGATAGGAAGGTGTGAATGTAGGATTAGGGTGAGAAAATTGGTATGGGAGATTGGGGTGATGGATAAATGTGGATGAAGGATTAAGATAGGAGGATGTGGATGAGGGATTAGGATGAGGGTATTGTGATGGCAGACTAGGACAAGAGGATGCAGGTGTTGGATAAGAGGATGATGTAGATGAAGGATATGATGGATATGATGGACATCCCTTGTCAAAGGTAGCATAAGGAGTGTGATTAGGCATAGATGAAGTCATGATGGGATAACTCGATGGGGTGATTGGATTTTGGAAGGTGGGTAGAGAAAGCTTACTAGCAATGATAGTGTCAAGGGGATCTATGTCGTATACCTCTTGATCAACAAGACTTTCGTTATTGTCGTCAACGTAATTAGGGTTTCCCTTGACCACTATTGATGGAGGATAAGAATTCATGATGATGAAAGGATAAAGATGATGGATGAAAGATTTTGGATGGAAATGGACAAAAGCTCAAATCGGGATTTAGGACAAGCTCAGATTGGGATTGGATTAAAAATCAGATTAGGATGATTGGATGATTGGATGGGATTGATTCTGACAATTGGATTGGATGATCAAAGGATGATTACAACACCGAATCTGCTTCGAGATGGAAGTAGATTGATTGGGTCAAAGGCGATTGATAGGGATGTGATTGGATTGGGTTGGATATTGATAAGATCGACTGTTGGATGATGAAAGAGACTACAAATCCCATTCAGAGATTATCTTAGATGACTTAAGATACTGATTGATCGGATTAAAGGATAAATGGATGATTGCAGCACTGAATCCACCTTGAGATTGAAGGTGAATTGATTGGGCCAACGATGATTAACTTAGGATGGATAACAATCCTAAGAGGATGTTAATGATGACGATCAGATCATACACTTTGGTCAATTTGGATAATAACCCGAGATGAAGTTTAGGGGATTTGGATGGGGAAGACGATTATTTGATTGGAGAACTGGATGATAGAAATGGATGAACAAATACTCAAAATGAGCAAGCGGTTGATTGGGATGGATGAACAACTACTCAGAATGAGTAAACGGATGATCGGAATGACAGAACGAGAGTTCGGAATGATGAAAGGATGTGTGAAATGGGTGAACGTTTGCTCGGAATGAGTAAACGGACGATCAGAATGACAGAACCAGAATTCAGAATGATAAAAGGATGTGTTAAATGGGTGAACGTTTACTCGGAATGAGTAAATGGATGATCAGAATGATAGGACGAGAGTTTGGAATGATGAAAGGATATGTTAAACGGATGAATCTTTACTCGGGATGAGTAAACGTAGAGAATGGTAGGGTATACCGCCTTCGAGGAGGCAGATAATGAAGAAAAAGGTGCCCCGGCCAACTTCTCAAAAATATGAAGTGGTATATATCATTGGAAAGAGCACGAAAAACTGAGAAGAACTGCCTTTGAACGGAGTCAATCGGATAAACAGTGTAGAAATGGCAGCCCCGGGAAGAAAGAGCACTGGGACAGGCCCGCCACTAGATTAGGACAGGCCCGCCACTGCACAGGGACAGGCCCGCCACTGCACAGGGACAAGTTCACCAAAGGATAAGGTCAAGTCCGCCAAAGGATAAGTTTAAGCTTACTGTTTTGATGGATGGCCAAGGCAAAGGACCCAAATTGTAGCAATCATAAAAAGACTTGGCCAAACCGATAATCACTGGTTTTTGCACAAGAAAGACAGTTCAAACAGCACAACCCTAAGATTAGTAGAAATGGGTAGGGTCAACAATGTCTTCTACTCTAGGATGCACATGGTTTCTAAGGAGTCCTCGATATACACCCGGTACATGAGGCCCAAACCGTGAACACCAACCCATTACAAGCGTGAGTCGGGAACCTTAGCGAGATACTAAAGGCTTGGACCAACTCTTCACATCATCCCGACGCTTCGCCAATTACAACGTGGTTGGATTGAGGTATAGCTTTCACTCTCCCCCCTTTATATACCCCGCCGGTATGCGTGGTTGGAATCGTCCCTTGGGGTGATGAAATCCCCAAGCAGGTCCCGCTAAGAAATTGAAAAAGGGTGACAGAAAAGGACTTGGAAAGCTACGATTTCTCGTCACCTAGGATCGCCAAATAGCGCAAGGGGATTGGATACGTCAAATAGCTTTCCCAAACATGCCAAGCAAGGTTTGTTGACACCTCTTTAATTAAGCTATGTTCCTATTTTTCCAAAAGATAATTCAGGAAAACTTGAAACTTTTACCTTCTAGAGGACAGGTCTGCCACTCTGTTAGGACAGGCCCGCCACTAAATTAGGACAGGTCCGCCACTGCACTGGGATAGGCCCGCCACTGAATTAGGATAGGTCCGCCACTAAACTGGGACAGGTCCGCCACTGAATTAGGACAGGTCCGCCACTGCACTGGGACAGGCCCGCCACTGCACTGGGACAGGTCCGCCACTGAATTAGGACAGGTCCGCCACTGCACTTAGAGACGAGGGTCCCGAGGTGGGAGCCAGTGCGCCCACTACCTGGCAGGACGGGGCACGCCTCCTGTCGGGGCGAGCCCATGCGCCCTTGGGCCGGTCAGGCCACTCCCAGGGACCAGCATGCTTGTAGAAGGGATAAGGTCTAGCCACTCACAACGGACCTGCAAAGAATGCAAAAAATAGCAAGCGATGAAAGAAAGGAGACCGGTTTGTGGGTCCACCGTGCAATGTGATAGGTCGAAATAGGTGCTAGAAAACAAGCAACAAGCCAAAAGAGTGCAAACAAACAACTTAAAACAACCTACACTTCAAGATTAGCCTAAGTTGGAAACAAAACAAGACAAAGCCACGAAATGAAACTTTATACCTTGCGTTGAGTCGATCCTTTGGTTGGCCCTTCGATCTTGGATGTGTATGCTCCTTAGATGGCACAAGATGTGTGATGTGAGATGCAAATGATGCTTGGAAACATGAAAATAGCTAAGTGTGGATTGAGAAATAAAACTGCAAGAGTTTGGCTACACAAAATGATCTCTCCCAAATGAGAGAAAAGAGGGGGTATTTATAGGATTTTTGGGAAATCCTAGGGGAAATGGACGGTTGAGATTGATCCACCAAATACCAAGATGTAGGGCTAAGGTGAGTTGAGAACTCACAAGCCCTCACATCTTGACATGTGGCATGTGAGAAAGCCCTAAAAGGTGAAGTGGACATGAGGTGGAAGGAAAAGGACATGACATGGAGGGGGTACAAAGTACCTTGGGATTGGACAAGATCTCCTCATAAAGGAGGTACTTGTCCCCATGTGAGAGAGGACAAGTGGGGAATTAAAAATTCCTCAAATATCCTTATGGGGAGATGGGAAAGAATTTTAAATTCCAAAGGGTGCATTGGGGGATTAAAAGGTGAATTAAAAATTCACATGGGCAAGAGAGGAGCCTAGGATAAATAAAAAGGAATTAAAAATTCCTTGGGGGATGGGGAGAGTTGACTAAAGGGGGTGATTAGGATTGTGCAAGTACTTGATTAGATTAATTAATGAAGATTAGAAGAGGGTTAGATTTCACATGTGACTTGATGTGACAAGTCAAAGATCACATGGGGAAGAGTAATGAAGGATTAGAGGAGGGTTGGGTGGCTAAGAGAGATTAGAGGCCAACTTGCAAAAGTTGGAGGATGTGACACATCCTAATCAAGGATTAGGCATGTGCACATCCTAATGATGAGATTAGAAGAAGGTTAAGATAAGATAAAAATGATGGAGGATGTGACATAAAGGGAATTAAATAAAATGGGAATATTTATTTAATTCAATTGATGAAGGATTAAAGATAAGGTATATTGATTAAATACCTTAGGGATTTGGCAGAATTAAAGCTATTAATTAAATAATAGCAGTATTATGAAAATAAGACGAAAGGGGATGAATTTGGATAAATTAAGTGTCCAAATTTAGACATCTACAAGAGGTTTAGCTAGAAATATTGTTAGAGGGTTTTGCTGCAGGAAAATATATTGCTGGAAATGGTTTGTTTGCAGGGCTAATATATTTTTGGAGTGATATTTGGTTGCAGGGCTGTTATGTTGCTGGAGTATTGGTAGATTTGTTTGAAAGCTATTTTTTGCTAACATGGGTTCTTCAAATGAAGTTTTGCCTATTTTTGATGGAAGTGGTTTTGCAGATTGGAAGATTGCAGTCAAGAATGCTCTAAGAGAGAAGGCTTTATGGAGGATAGTAAATAAAGAAATTGGGGAACCTCAACAAAATGATAGAGAAAAGGAGTTGTGGAAATGCAAGTTGGAGCAAGCTAGAGGTATTATTGGTAAAGCTTTGAGCCCCAATCTAAATAGAAGATTTGTTGATGTTGATAATCCAATAGAGTTGTGTGAGACTTTAGAAAAGGATTATAAAGATGCAGACATTGCTAGCATGTTTAGTATAGAAGAAAAATTGATGAATTTAGATCCATCTTATTTTAAAAAAATGTTTGATTACTTCAATGAAGTTACCTTTTTAAATGCCAAACTAAAAAAAATAGGTGTTGAATATGCAAAAAAATATTTTCAGTTGATTGCAATGGTTGAAAGTAAGCTTCCCCAGCCATATAAAGTATTTAAGGAATCAAGGAAAAGGGTTCTTCAACTAAATCCCAATACCCCCCAGCAAACTTTTGATTAATTTTGCAAGTCTGTTTTAGATGAAGAAGTTCAGCTTATTAAAGAAGGGCATATTAAGAAGAATCATGCATATACAGCCAAAAGTAAAAACTTTAGAAATGATGGAAAAAAGAATTGGAAAGGAAATAATAAATTTTGAAATAATGAAGGTTCTAACCGTTTTTCTAGAAATGATGGTGCAGAAAAGCAAGCTAGAAGAAAGCCCATTATTTGCAGGTATTGTGGGGGTGAGAATCACATGGAGAAATTTTGTTTGAAGAAGAGGGACAATGAAAGACAGCAATGTAAGCCCAAGCAAGAAAGATTTAAGGATGGAAAGAAGGATAAACATAGTTTTGTAGCTATCTCTTTAAAAAGGCAAGAGAAATCAAATGAGGTAATTGCTACACCCAAGAATAAATCTAGTGTTAAGGGGGGATACTTTGCTTCAGATTCTAATAAAGAATGGATTTTAGATTCAGGGGCATCATCTCACATGACTGGGGATAGATCTTTGTTTATTGATTTTTATGAAGGGAAGAATTCAGATCAAGAAATTTCTATTGGCAATAAAATGAAACTTCCAGTTTTAGGAATAGGCACTGTTAATGTAACAAATAGGTCTTTGAAAAATTTTTTACTGGTTGAAGGATTAGGGGTGAATCTTATTTCAGTATATAAAATTGTTTAGGTTGGATATGAGTTTGTTGTCAATGCCGATCAAGTTATTGTTAGAGATAGAAAAGACCCAAGCAATATAATTGCTATTGGTAGAGTTGATCATGAAGAGAGTCTATTTAAATTTGTGGGGTTTGTTGATGATAAATACACTCTCTCATGCTTTCATTGCTCAGACTGATTATATGTCAAAAATTTGGCATGCTAGACTTGGACATTTAAATTATAGAAAATTACAAGATATGGTTAGAATGGATATGGTTAGAGGATTAACAAAGATTTTAGCTTGTGAAGGTGTGTGTGAAGGTTGTGTGTTAGGGAAACATCATCGAGATCCTTTTGATTTAGGTAAAGCATGGAGAGCTAATCATCCACTGCAACTCATTCATAGTGATTTATGTGAACCAGAATATCCTTCACTTCAGGTGCCAGGTACCTTCTCACTTTTATTGATGATTACAGCAGGAGAGTATGGGTTTATTTTTTTGAAAGGAAAAAAGAAGTGTTTGAAGTGTTTCAAAAGTTTAAGGCATTAGTTGAAAATCAAAGTGGCGAAAGAATTAAATGCTTAAGGACGGATAATGGGGGTGAATATTATAATTATGCATTTGAGTCATTTTGTGAAAATTATGGTATTAAGGTGCAAAGAGCAGTTCCTTATACTCCTCAACAAAACGGGGTGGCTGAACGAATGAATAGAACTTTTTTAGAAATGGCTCGTTGTATGTTGCATTTTAAAAGTTTGCATAATAAATTTTGGGGTTTGGCTGTTTCTTGTGCTGCAGATATTATAAATAGAATCCCCACCAAAGTTCTTACAAATATCACCCCTGAAGAAGCATGGAGTGGTAAGAAACCTCACATTGGATATTTTAAAGTATTTGGGTGTATTGCTTGGGCACATATTCCTGATGCAAAAAGGGAAAATCTAGAACCAAAGAGTCATAAGTGTTTGTTTATGGGTTATAGTGAAGAATCAAAGGCTTATAGATTATATGATTTGACAACAAACAAGGTCTTTGTTAGTAGAGATGTGAAGTTTGATGAGCATTCACAACTTACAGCTACTCCCTCTCACTCTGCAACAACAAATGTTTCTCATTTTTCAGATATTTTAGAAAGAAATGGAGACTACATTGATGAGGATGAGTTGTGCACTTCTACAAATGATGAAAATACTAGTGAAAATCCTTCTTCGCTCCTCTTTCATCATTCAACTCTTTGCTTCTCCTTGCCAATCGATTGCTTATGCACAGATCTAAAAATTTATGGGATCGTTTTAAATTGGACCCTATCTGACGGCCCACGCCATGCAGATCCAGAAACCCAAGCCACAAAAAAAAGAGGCCAAATTGGGTTTTTGGCAAAGCTTTTCCCATGATATAAGAGTTTTGGTGAACTCCACAGCATCGGGATTGTTGCGATCAGTTAGCTCTGTGCTGAACATCAGATTACCCATGAGATTCAGAACCATCTGATACATCGTATCCCCAATGGCCACACTCTTTCTCTTCACACTGTTTTCCTCAAAAAGCAATCGAATCATTTGGAATACCAAATCTCTTCTGACATTTTGAGAAGCTTGGAGTTTCTTCGCAGAGAAAAGCCCTATAGTCGAAATTCGCCTGAGTTTCCGCCAGTAGGGTCCGTATTGGCTCCATATTATTGAGGACTTATAATGAGAGAGATTCTTCATTGCTTGTATAACAGTCTGCCCAGCCAAGTTATGGTCGTGGGTTTTGAGCACCTCCTTCGCCATGGCAGTAGAGGAGACCACTACCGTTGTTTTCATGCCAAGAGATACTGTCATTAACGTGCCATATTGGCTAGACAGGGCAAACAGGGACTGGTAGGGCTTTTTGCCCAGAAGTAAGAGGTTTCCTACAACAGGCCAACCAGGTGGTCTAGGTGGAAGATGAAGCCTCTTCGTCTTTTTTGTCCACTGTAATACAGACCAGTGCTCAAAACACTGCTAACAAGCAGAAACCAATGTATCTGCTGGTTATCCATGAGAATATAGAGAACAAAGCTTCAACAATGAATTGTCATCAAGCATGGCATTTTCTCTGAAGATCACTTCCCTCTACATGCCCATCTTCTCGTAGAGCCACCCAAATCATTCCCGATAGCACTACGAAGTCAAGATTCCATAAAGCTAAATACATAGAACTTGAAAGTCTAGTCAGAATTTGATATAATTTAAAATTCTCAGAACATTTCCGGTTCAACGACGAAAGCCTATTAGTCAAGATTCATATGATTGAAAACGTTGCAGGTTACTATCCAAAGGCCTATTAGTCAAGATTCGATGCAAATATGACAAATGTGTAGAATTCCTTGAAGATCTAGGAAATAAATTTATCAAGCACATAAGAACAAATTGCACAATATGATTTCATTCTAATTCACATTAAATCAAATGCAAAGATATACAGTTTTATAACCACCCGTAGAGAAGGAAATTGCGGTGAAAGGTAGACTTAACTGCAATTTCCTATGGTGATAAGGGACAGAAAAAACAAACTGACTGTCGTGTTTGTTCCAGTTAGCATATCGTAGTGAACTGTTTGCTTCAGTTAGCATATGCATGAAAAACAACACTCATATTTACTTAAGTTAGCTTATTGCATGAAATGTTGATTACGGAGGAAAACTAATGCTAACACCCCCCCTTAAGTCTAACTAAGTAGACGGAAAAGTGAAAAGAGGGAAAACCCTGTGGGAACAAAACCCCCCCTTAAATCTAACTAAGGAGAAATGCCTATAGAGGCAACAAAGATGGGTCCTGGCATCAAGGCCATTTTAGGTACCCATTTACATATAAAATCCCCCCCAAAATATAGATAGAATATAGGAAAGGAAGATATGAATCCCCCCATATTGAAGGAGCTTCTGTGCCAATGATGAACGCATGAAGACAGAATATGATCCACTGCCTGCAAACAACATTTCTCCCCTTAGGAAGGAAAAGATCCACTGGTGATTGGAGAAGCCAATCCAATAAGACGGGTGATACTGGAATCCAAATCCAGATGTGTACCTCTGAAAACTACTCACATGTCCTTATATTAGAAAGCGTTGATGGTGATCCAATATATTGTGAAGACAGAGGTGGAGCAATCTGCAAAGGTGATGAGGGTGGTGGGCCAACAATGTTGATTTGGCTGTCAACAAAGATGAGTGGAATGTCCTCAAAGTAATCCTCCAGATCTACAATATAAGACTCTACAAACAAGGATGATATGTCTGCAATATACGAATCCCAAGTAGCTATGTCTGGAAGATGTATGATGCCCTGTTGCAATAAGCCATTGGAAGCTTTTGAAGAAGCAACACAGAACTCAAAATCAGCAACAGATGCAAGGACAGAAGAGTCCTCAAATAGAAGACATATGTCCTCAATGTTGTCATCATGATCAAGGAGGAGAGACTCTGCAAACAAATGATGAATGTCTGAAAGGATGAGATCTCGTTGATCAAGAGGACAAGAGTGAACCTGCAAAAGAGAATCTGAAGTAGCCTTCGGAGAAGCCAAAATCTCTTTTGAAATAGCAGGTGAAGGAGACTGAATAGCTGCCAATATAGGAGGTGTAGAAAGAGGAGAAACAAGAAGAGATGTCGTTGTGTCATCAAGACAATCAAGATTCTTCCAATAATTAAGTTCCTCTTCAGTATCATCGTCATACAAAGGATCATCCTCATTATCACAAGAGAGAAGCATGTCTATAGTGGGATTATCTGGGAATGGAGGTTCAGTGGGATCTCCATATATTTCCCATAGAGTGGTCCAGAGAGTGCAAGGGCACTCAATGTGTGACAGAGACCATGATGTGTGGTCCCCAACACTTAAACTGATTAATCCTAAGACATGATCATTTCTACTTTCCCATACAGATTTCTGCCAACATGCAATTGGTTCAGGAATAAGTCCAAATAAATGTGGCAATAAATGAATCCATCGGCAGTGCTTTAGTATTCCATCACGCCAGGACTTATAGTTTCCTTCACCCAAACTGATGACAGATGGATGATTTCTAATTCCCATTTTTAGACTAGATATTTACCCCTTTTGGTACTTTATTTTAGTTCAAACTTGCAAAATTGTATAATCCCCTAATAATGAATGCAAAAAGCATAAAAGGAAACTTATCCTTCACATGCAGCCATGCAAGCACATGAACAGATCATGCAAGTACATGCAAAAGAAATGTTTATACTCTCTTTATGAAATTTGAAGGTAGATTTGAAACCCCTCCTCTGGCTCTGTCGCTATGCCAGATGCGGATGTAGATCTCAAAATTGGCAGAGAGAATTTTGTAGCTCTTTTCTTCCACAATGAGCACTTGCGGCCTGAAGAGATCAGCAAGGGCCTGCAAATGAGAATTTGAAGCTTGCAAATGGAAAATCATAAACCACTAAGCACTAGAGAGAAAATGAATGGCATATGGGTGGTGCCAAATATCTCTCATGATTCTGCCTTTGAGGGGCTAGAATATCAACGCGTGAGGATTCTCTCTCTTTCACTTTGAACAGCGGCCAAATCAAATTTCGTTTTGGCCTCCCAATGGCAATTCGTGGTCTCCCAACAGCAATTTTACAGCTCCTAACAAAAGCAGATCACCCTTAATATTGCTGCCTCTGAACTTGTCATGCGCCTCCCATCACAAACTCGTTCGTGGGTAAAGAAGAGCAATCAGCCTCGATTGAGCAGCAAACTCAACCAACATGTGGATTTCAACGCAGCAGGGGAGTGGTTGATCTTTTCTTGCTGTGTCTTATTGGCCTGAAACTATCCCTCTCACGCTCTGATACCATGTAGAATTCCTTGAAGATCTAGGAAATAAATTTATCAAGCACAGAAGAACAAATTGCACAATATGATTTCATTCTAATTCACATTAAATCAAATGCAAAGATATACAGTTTTATAACCACCCGCAGAGAAGGAAATTGCGGTGAAAGGCAGACTTAACTGCAATTTCCTATGGTGATAAGGGACAGAAAAAACAAACTGACTGTCGTGTTTGTTCTAGTTAGCATATCGTAGTGAACTGTTTGCTTCAGTTAGCATATGCATGAAAAACAACACTCATGTTTACTTAAGTTAGCTTATTGCATGAAATGTTGATTACGGAGGAAAACTAATGCTAACAAAATGTTCCTCTAGGAGTGTATCGATAAAAGAGGGCACTAGAACGAACTTATGCTTTTTTTTTGTGTTCTTTTCTTATTGCTTTTTGTTTCATATGGTACTTTTTATCTAATTGTTCATTGCTCTATTTAAATATTACAATTTTCAAAAGACAATAGAAATTTTACATCTCATTCTTATTTAAAAATGGTAGTTCTCTCGGATAGATCAGGTGGTGAAGTCTTTAGAAAAAATAGATTATGGTTGTAGAATCAATTATCTTAGATTTATCTCCACACAAGTGAAGAGCAACTCATTTGAATGAAGGTTATACTGGTGTGTTAGAACTTCACTCTGCAAGTCTCGCTAGATATTGATTCCTCGATTAAAAAAAAGTTGTAAATGGTTGCCCTATTTTTATTGGACAAAGTTTCCCTGTAACCATTAAAGTAAGTATAGATTAAGAGTATCCCTCTAACTAAATATAAAAGCAATGCTTGATTTATTAGCAAAGCTGAATGACTTATCTAAAATATGTGTTGTCTTGAGTACATGGATGTATAATAAAGTATTTAATATTGGGGGAAAATAGAAAGATATATTGATAGGTATTAAGGGTAATTAGGATAATTATATTAATATTTTTTCTTAAGTATTGGTGTTATGAATGTGGAATGGGTCACAAGTTCGATTTGAGTGCTAGGAAGTTGGACAAATAAACAAAAACTTATATCTCTTTACTTTTGGCTTTGATGAAGCCAAAAGAGGAATTAGTAATGTTCTTATATAGCAATTACACACATATCTGTTTAGTCTTTAGTGGTTGAAATAATGAAGGTGTTTTCCCACCATACATGAGATACACGTTTGTACAAAAGAGAGATTTCCATATGTACATTTTTTTTGGAAAATATGTGTCACATCCTATTTTTTATCAATTATGAAAGATGGATTTATTGAATAATTAATTAGTTAATTTAGATGTATGAATAATGCTTTAGGAAAAAGCACTTAAAATGAGAGTTTATATTTGATATTATGGCATTTAATAATTCATTGTCTCTATAGAATAATCTTTATTTAAACAACTAATTGAAATCACGATGATAACTGTAAATATTTTTTGTTATGAACTAATAAAGTTTTCTTGATTATAAGCAATTTATATTTTAATTATTTAATGAATATGATTTTTCAATAATGACCTAGACTAACTATGCCTATTGAAATGAGGTGGATGTACAATAATGTTTTTCCTTTGGAATACATTGAGGGAGAGTATCATCTAGGAGAGGAAGGAAAATTACAACATTAAAGTAGTTGAACTGGGCTAATATGATAACCCAAATGGAATTGAACGAGTTTGACCATGAAATAGATCTATTTTAGACATATTATTGGTTTTCCTAAAATCATTTATAAAATTCATATTTTATTTTATTTAAGTTCATTTTTGGCATTTGGTTTGAAGTATATTTGATTGAGTCACATATGTCGTAATGTTTTCATAGAAAAATATTATATTGAATAATTATATTATTTAAAATGGATAAAATAATATATTTTTAAAAAAAGTCTTTAGTTTGTTTTCATTTATTTTCATAGTCAAATTTTAATTAATTTATTTTATTTAAAATATATATCTAAAGTCAACACAAAGTAAAAGAGAGGGAAGTTATATGTAAAACCTTCACTTTAAATATCTATAACCAATGAAAAAAGATGAGATTTTTCAAAAAACCCCATAATCAATTTGAATCTATTATTATGAAAACCAATTTGGGAGAGAGATGTTACATGTTTATAGGTTGTTTTAAATGAGATAAGGGTGAAAATTGAATTTCATCTCTTGCATTTTCATTTTGAACATTTCTTGGAAAATTTTTTGGTAATTGGGCATTATGATCCTTCATTTAGAAATTTGAAATCTCCTTGGTAGCTAGGCATCGAATTTTGGGCATCATTCTTAGCTTAAAATTTTGATAATTTCCTCTGTCACCTTATTTGATGGGCATTGGAGTTGAGGAAGAGAACATTTGGATGCCATATCTACTCATATTTTCCAATTTCCATTTTCATTGGATTCCACTATGTATGAAAGGTTGGGATGTTCTTTTTTTTGCTTTTATCTTCATTCAAATAATAATTTTTAGCTTTGGCTAGGTGTGAGGATTTTTGAAATCTTTTTGAGGTATTATTGAGCAAAAAAAAAAAGTTATTGTCAACATTTCACTATATTGAATGTCTTTTTCAGTTGTTGATAATTATTAGAGATTTGGACTTCCATTTTATTAGAGCTAATAGGTAGATCCAAAGAAGAGAAGATCACCTAAAATAATTATTCTATAAGAGATATTAACAAAATAGCTAAAAACTAGAGGAAAAGATACAAAATGAATATCAATATACTCATTCATTCATTATTCACAAATGAATAATTACAATAAGGTATACATCCACATTTTACAAAATAGATAAATTGGGAAAATAAATCTTACAACACATGCCATAAGATTCATAAACTAAAAATAGGAAAGTAACTTCCTAATGAAGACTTCACAATAAACTTACAATAATATGTGAATATAATTTCTGAGGAACACCCCATCTTAAATAAAGCTTAAGGAGGCTACACACATAATATAAAGGGAAAGATGGATCCTAGCAACAAGGAATGATTAGGTACCCATTTAAAAATAAAGATATCTCAAAATAGGAATAAAGGAAAAAAAATCCAATGGGAGAAAACCCCTCTCCAAAAGAGGAAAAATAGTAAGTATATATATTAAGTGATGGATCACAAAAAAACCAAGTTCATCAAAAATATATAATAAATATTTCTATAAGAGAGAGTGAATAAATTTTTTTTATGTCCCATCTATAGGGAAGTACCTTTAGTGCTAATAATGAACAATCAAAGATACAAAATAATCCATTAACTACAAAAAAAGTATCTTCATGTTGGGAAGAGAATTAAATAGAGAACCCCAATCCAAATTGGTTCCTTTGAATACAACTATAGTGTATCATGGAAAAAAATATGTTTCCTCCAAAATAGGATTCAAATGCCTAATAAGAGAAGTAGAACCAAGAGAGAGAAATCTAAACTACAATTGAAAGTATAGAAGATGGGATGAAATCATTTACATTAAAGAGATAATGAAATCCTCTTATGAATCATCTAAATACAAATATGAGAGTCCACAAGTAATGATAAATATTTGATAAACATGAATCCAAATGAGGTAGATCTAGAAGACTAAGATTGATTTATTGCAAAGTATTACTAGAAGCTCTCAAAGAATCAACACTAAAATATAAAATAATAATAGGTAATGGCAATGATGGGGTGATATCTCAATGAATGTGATTTGGTTACATTTCTCATCCATGTTGATGGGTGTTTTTGTACACAATAACTTCATAAAACATTGAGTACCGTGAGTGTGAATAGGGGTACTTTGCTTTAACTCTTTCATAGCTTGTTCTCCGCTTTAGCTCTCTTCACACTAGGTTAAGTTTACATAGGGACTTTTTCACTTTATCCCATATTGGTTGCATTTTTAGTAGATCTTGGGTGGAATATCCTATATATACCCACCTCTTTCTCCCATATGAGCATCTCATTATATTGTATTACTTTGCATTCTCATGAGTTGAATACAGTTTATTTGGCTCATATCTATTTTTTTTTTTGCTTTCTCTCAATCACTTGAATTCTTGAGTACAAATATTACATGGTATTAGAGTAGTTGTGAGTTGTGGGTTAGCATTTTTCTTAGAAATCTGAGAGTGTAGGGCTATCATTTTCGAAGCACATGAGTATGCTCTTCTTTTGCATCTTCGGATGATATGGAGAATCAAAAAAGTGTGGAGAAAACTCTAGTTTCTAGGGGGTTCTTTTCTTGACTTTCTAGTTTCAAGTTTTTTGAAGCTTCCTAGAGTCATTCTGAGCTCATTGTTGATTCCAGAGGAGCTAAGATAGTCAGGTTTTTGTTTCATCCAATTTGGACATTGGGAGCCAGATCTATGGAGATGTGAAGCTCAGATTCAACATTCGACTTTTATATTTTGTGTTCTAATCAATCTTCCAAGTTGTAGCATGCCTTTTCTTGTCTCAAATGAATTATTCAACGATTACATGTCATTTTTTTCATTTTTGAAGTCATTTTTTTTCTATTGAAATCATTTTTTTGTACTAGAGTTACATATTTTTTATATCACAAAGAAAAATGCCTTTTGGGTTTTGTTCGTAACAGAAAAAAACCATTTGGGTATCTCTTATTTTTTGCATGCAGATTAAATATTTTGCATAAACTAAATCAAAAAGTTTCAAGAGACCCCTTCTCCATTGTGACTTTGGAAATTGCAGTTCAACTTCTGAAGACCATAACTTGGGCTCCTAACCTCCGATTCCTGAGCTTCTTTTTTTCTATTTTCCTTAATTTTCCATGCTCTATAGATTGGTGTAGATGGTTTCTGATTTCAATTCATGGATAAAATTTTCCATAAATCTCAAATTCTCACACATGACTGCATAGTTCTCATTTTGGTACCTTCAAAGTTGCATAACTTTTGCATATAGCCTCAAATCAAGGTGATTCTTTTTATGAAAGTGCATGTTTTTTTAATGTAATTCACAGATGTGTTGGTAATTTCACTTGATAAAGTGCTTACATTGTAATATCAATATATGCTCATTTTGTAAGGATTTATCAAAGCATTGAAATCAAGTCCACTCAAAATTATCTTGCTCTAGTGGCTATTGTAACCACACTACTTATAAAGTTCCAAATCATTTTGCTTGGTGGGGGGCTTCTTGATTGAGTAATTTGGGGGAGGTTCTCTTGGCGTGATTGTGCTTGTGCATCTCTTTTTTATCATGCTCTCCTTTCCTTTCACAATGGGAAATGTTAAGTTTCCACTGCTAACTCCATACAACTAAAACACATGGAAAAAAATGCAGGAAACTTCTTAATGCAACAAACTTACACACTCTATGTTGAAGAAAAGGTAACTAAACCCCAAGATGCTAAGGAAAAAATACTTTGGATTATTGAACAAACAAAAGCTCTAGGTTGTCTTAGGAGTTTAGTTTCTCTTCATATAATATTTCAAATTGAAGGATGTAAGAATTCACATGATGCATGGGATAAACTACAAACTCTTTATGGAACAACTTATGAAGTTAGGGGATGTCAAATTGATAATCAACTAATGGCACTTGATCCTAAGTATTTTTACAACATCCAAGACTTTGTAACAAAATTTAATGACTTAAGAGCACAATATAAAGCATGTGGCATATAAAAAAAAGCTATTCAACTTGTCTTGAGTACTCTTAACAAACTTGGACATGAATATGCCGCTTTTGTTTCCAGCTTTCATACTCACAAATTGACTATGGGCTTTGCTTATACAATGCCTTTTT
Organism: Sequoia sempervirens; assembly: GCA_007258455.2. NCBI lineage: Eukaryota > Viridiplantae > Streptophyta > Pinopsida > Cupressales > Cupressaceae > Sequoia > Sequoia sempervirens. The sequence goes on from VDFB02190069.1 coordinate 19,070, forward strand.
TTTCTTCATTTTCTAAATTGTTGATGCAAGAACAAAGCAAGCTTCTTTCCATGGGGCTCTTAAAGCTATCTAATTCTTAGGCTTGTTGGCTAGTTAGTCAAAGGGACAAAAATATTTAGGGAAACCTAACAAGAAACAAGAGAAGTCCAAGAAGAAGTCCAAGAAAGATCAGGCACAGTCTTCATTTGCCCCAAAAGTAGACTCCAGTTCCTTTTCTCCAAAGGGGAATGAAAAGGAATAGATAACTTTTTGTTATTGCAAGAAGGATGGACATGAAGAACACTCTTGTTATAAGAAGGATATTGATGAGTTGAAACATCTTCTCAAAAAGAATCACATTGATTTTCCTTCTAGAATTCTTGAATCACCTCCTTCTCCTTTTTCAAAATAGTCTAAGAAGGATAAAGGTTCTACTTCTACATTAGGGTGAAGCCACAATAGTGGTTTACAATTTGATGGAGGAAGGAAAACTGAGAAAAAATGACCCCATGGCAAAAAAATTGGTTTTAGGGGTTTGAATGAACCTACAAGTTTGACCGAACCCAAAAGGGGTTCGAACCCATTAATTACTGGACCCACATTTCCCGCCCAAAATAATAAAAGGAAATGCATATAGGGTGGTTTGCTTTGAACCCCTTGTTCCTCATTCTCCCCTGAAACATAAAGAAACCTAAATTTTTATGCTTCGAAGCTTGAGTTGAGGATGAAAATGGAGGAATCTTCACAAACCCAACTAGAATTAGTAGTCCTCAAAACGAGCTATCCAACAAATATAATTTTAATATTTTTTTGGTTTATTATGTATTTGTTTTTTAGTTTTATTAAACATAGGTTTTTCATTGAAAATGGAGGTCTTGTTCTCACATACGTGGAAAATAGTAGATTATAAAAAAATTAAAAAATATGAGTGCACCAGATATTCAAGTCCTTGATCCAACAAAAAAAAAATTGAATTTCGATATATACAAAAAAAGTTATGCGTTATACGACCGCGCTATGTCTGAATTGTAATTGGTTTGACTTTGAAACTTGGTTAAAGAAAAAATATTCAATAAAAAACTATCTAACCAAGTGGAAGTACTAGATATCAGAGTTACAAATCTGAATTCGAAGAAATTAGAATTTTATCCTTCATGGAAAAAAAGTTGTGTTATACGGTGAGCGTCACTCCTTAAAAATGGTGTTTACTAAGAAAAACTAGTTTTTGGGAGATGGAAAAGATACAATCTGATTCCAAAAAATTGAAAAAATATTTTTAGAATCTATAGACAAAATTTGATGAGACTCTAGTTTGCATCATCTTCAAATTCCTTACGGTTTAGCCGCTATAGGTGCGCGAATGTGAAGATTTAGTTAAAAATAGTAATTTCAATGTCCAGTTTGGCCAAAAATTGTAAACCACTATTGTGGGATCACCCATCAGGACATGCTCTTTGTGCTTTTTCAGGTATGGATTAGGGATATGACTTCTATATTTAGGAGCATCTCACCATATGGCATCTTCGTAGTCTATATTCTCTTCTTTTTAGCTTTGTATTATCTCCTACTTTGATGGGAAACAATACATATATGAGTGTAATTGGTAATGGATCTATCAATTTTGGGGACAACACTTTTCAAGATGTGTTGTGTGTTCCTCATTTGATGAATAATCTTCTTTCCATATATCAGATTACACATGGTGGAGATGGTACAACTGTGGAGTTCACTCTTGATTCAGTCATCATTCGAGACTTGGAGAGTAGAGAGATCATTGTTACTGGGGTGGTAGATCATTCATCTAAGTTGTATAACTTTACAATTTTTTCTCTTGATGGTGACATTGTTCCTTCGGCTATTAATCACACTTCAAGTATGAACCATGATTCAAAGGAGACATTTGGCTTCTTAAACTTGGGAGTACTCACATCAGATCCAATTCTTGAGTCATGCATTTCATCTCCTCCATCTACTGTTGTAGTTGATGATGATTGTGTTGCTATAGATATGGCTTGTTCTTATTCAATGTAGCAGGATCTTCATTGTCTTTCAAATTTGGCTACTTTGGATGGCTTCTTGGCAGGTATTTAGACTTTTTCATGGAGTCTCATATTTTAGATTTGGGAGACACCAATGATGACATTCATCTTCTCTTTGATGGATAAGATCCTTCTTCAGTTGTTGCAAGGGAAATCTTTGACCCTCTTGTTCAATCTCTACACATGTGATCATTCTTTGCAGTTTGACATGAATGTGGATACTTTTGGATAACATTTGGAGGAGGCTTCTTTTTCTTTAGAGGGGATATATTTCTCTTTGGATCATGTTCTACATTCATCTCTACTAGATTCTATATTTTCCTCTTTAGTAGTGTGGCCTAGAATTTCTATTTGGAGTGTGCTAGCTTTCGATATTAACATGGAGACATTTGAGTTTCCTTTACAGACATCATTACATATCATCCATCTTCCTGACATCCTACATACATTCTTGGTTTTGTTTCTTCCTAAGGGGAGGAACATTGTTCAGTGAGATTGGTCATCTTCAGAGCTTCTACCATCATTGTAGGAGACTCAACATTGAGGGGGGTGTTTCCTTTTCTCTCTTCTTCTTCTCTCTTATGGGGGTTTCTTTTTCCTCACATGGGGTTTTGGCCTTCTCATGCTTCATTAAGAGAATTTATTTTGTGTATTTCATCTCTCTTTTGGGGAGGAGGTTTGTCCCACTAGGTTTTCTCCTTTTCTCTAGTTATGAGAGATTTCTCTGCATTGCATTTGTACATGGGTACCTCATCAGGGCTTGTTGTTGGGACCCATTTTTTGCATTTTGTCTACATTTCCTTCTAAGTTGCACTTAAGGGGGGGTGTTAGTGTGAATAGGGGTACATTTCTTTCTAGCTCTTTCATAGCTTGTTCAAGCCACTTTAGCTCTCTTCACACTAGCTTAAGTTTACTTAGGAACATTTTCACTTTATCACATATTAGTTGTGTTTTTAGTCTCTTTGGTGGAATATCCTATATATACCCACCTCTTGCTCTCATATGAGCATCTCATTCTATTGTATTTCTTTGCATTCTCATGAGTTGAATATAGTTTATTTGGCTCATATTTGATTTTTGCTTTGCTTTCTCTCAATCACTTGCATTCTTGGGTAGAAATCCTACAAGTAATTTATCTCTCTTAAAAGGAATCAAATCCCAACAAATCAAGAAATGAATACCCTAAGATTTCTATAGTCAAGTCTTTACCTTGCAAGATCTAACAAAGTTGTTCAATGTATTTTTATTGTTTCATCACGGAACCTTACTTTATAAACCAAAAATTTAATGAGGTTTTATAAAAAAATTCTATAATGTATAAAAAACCTAAGTGTTTCTCATATTTGAGATCTGAAAATGCTTCTCATCATCTAATTTAGCAATTAGGTTGATGCTTCTCCTAACTATTTTGATATTTAAAAAAAAGTCAAAAGAGATAAGTAGGATAGTTAAATTTGTTTAGAAAATCCCAAGGAGAATTGTCATGACAATTCAATGCTTCTAATAGAAAAATCCCAAATATAAACCAATTTCTTCTTAATTAGAAGAACTCACAATGCTAGAGGTTATGTGCAGGATCATCATGGAAAAAATAGGCCCTTAAGTGGCGAAAAATTCAGAAAAATCAGAGTTAGGCAACTTGATGTAAAATTTTGAATAAGTTATCTATATTATTTCAAAAATATGTAGGAATAGAATCTATAGAAAATTGAATTTAGTTTCTAAACTACTAGGTTTATTTTAAAATAAAATCTATCTGGTGAAAATTTGAAATCTCAATATAGCAGTACTTAAATTTCAGGGAAAAAATAAGAAGTAGGTGTCTGTCTGACCACCCTAACCACAATAAAATGATAATATTTTTTTATAAGATTTTAGATATAAGTAGAGGACTCATGTCCCAATGTGATGCATATTTTTTTGTAATTTTTTTCCAAGTAAATAATTAATTATGAATTTTTTATTACAAATTTTAAAAAATATAAAAACTCGTATGTCTGACCACCTTAACTTGGTCAAAAATTTATGAAATTCATTTTTTTTTAATCCTATAGTATGCAAAGCATAGAATGTGACACATGTTTCGGATTTAAAAAATGTGATACAGTTTGACAACTATAGATTTTTTTCAATCAACCTATCAATTAGGACTTTAGTCGTAATTCAAATAGAAAATGAATAATAATTATTTATTAAATTCAAATTAAAGAATAATTTATATTGGTGGAAATCTGAGAATCTCCTTTAAAAACCCTTTTCATTTCATCAATTTTGAGTTAAAAAAAGTCATCAGCCACATACCCTACACATACCCATCATATTGCCACTTTTTGGCCCATGATGATCCTGCACATACCCTACACAAATAGTGTAATCTTCAAAGGAAATAAATATTTTCAAACTATGAAATTTAACTAAGTACCCAGATTAGGTGCACCTTAATCAAATTATCACAATTGAATTGAATTCAAAATGTGTTTAGACTAACCATACAAAATAACTTATAATTAGTAAATCATAAATGGTATGAATTGGAGATTCATCAACTATCCAAGAATTTCAGCATTACTACAAATGAACCTCATCTAATATTGACAGGGAACCCTATAGCCATTGAAACAACAATCGATGACACCAATGGTCAACAATGCTTCTGCTTGTATTAATTTCAAAATAGCTAAGTTTAACAATTCCTTATCTCTTTAGACTAAAGTTTATAAGAGAAAATGACTACCTTTCATAGAGAAGGCAAGGAAACTTAGTATTTCATTACTAGTGAGGATTAATCAAATACTAAGGGCCAAGATTTCATGATCATTTAATATTTGGAGCAACATTTAATACAATTCACCATCTACCTCAAGCTAACTCTGTTGAACAGCCTGGATAACTGAGAGGGGGGTGAATCAGTTATCCCTATACAATTTTCTTAACTTTAATTAATCTGGAGCAAACATAAATCAATCATATAATTAACTAATGGAAATGAACATGAAATCACATGGCAACACCATTCACAATGAACATCAGAATTTATGTGGAAACCTGAGAAGGGAAAAACCACGAAGAATGCTAATTCTCAATTATAAAGCATCGATTAAGGTGACACCAGTTAAGGTGATTTTTACAAAGGCTCATTACCAAAAATGCTCACAACAAGTAAGGTTCACTGTCGATGGGCTCATTTCCCAATTAATACAACTAATTACAAAATAGTCTCACTAAAAAGGTGAACTGATGGATTTGCATCTATGTATGCATGAATTCATTTCCGGTTAAGAGCACAATATCTATCTGCAATAGTCTGATAAAAAACTTCTGCACAACTTCTTCACACAACATCTACAAAACATATTACTTCTTACCTTGCACCCTCTTGTCTGCTTGCACACACCATACTCTACACTTCATCTTTTTATCAGACAAAAACAACCTTTACTTATACCCTTCCATGTCTTCATAATCTCTCAAGTCAGCCAAACACAATATCTTCATAGTCTTCTAAGTTGGCCAAATACCATTTGAATTAAATCACTACAAAACATGTCGGCATGAAGAACAACCTTGAGATATTCAATAAGACCTTGCACATTAGCACAAGACCCAAAATATAAGTCGCACACAAAGATCTTCTTACCACATTACTAAGGGACCCATGAATAGGTCATACATAAGATAGATTCATTACATAACATAATTCTTAGAAGATAGAAAACTTTGGATCACATGAAATATATTCTAGAGCTGATAGGAATAACATAACCAAGACCAAATCTTGATTATCATCAATTTCAATATCAACCGGAGAAACACAATTTGACATAGAAAAACTTGTAACATGCTACGTGAATGTGCGAATAGCATGGTTACTCAGAGCAAGCTTTGAGCACAACATCCAACATCAAAAGATTAGACTTCATTATACTGCAGTAATTGAATGCAACAAATGTTCCAAAAAGAAGTACTACCATATCTAGATCAAGGATAATATCCACACTACGTAACATCATAGTACTCAATCAAATAGATAAATTTTGTACATCATATAGAGCACAACCTTCCGGATCCAAGGTTTTGACATCAATGACAACAATGCTAAATCATCTTCAACAACTTCTCAACAAACTCTAGCTCCAAATTTGTCTTTATAGAAAAAGACAAAATAACACCCTTTACATTGACTTTTCAAAAATATGGAATATATTTGGATAGTTGGTATAACAACACACAAATATGACATATTTCTTAAGGAAAGATGAATGAAAAAAACTGCACATTGGATGAGGAGAAAAAATCACACAATTTCCAAGAAATACATATCAAGCATAGATCTTTTGAGTTGAAAAAGTAATGAAAAATAATTCTTATTCTCTGAAATCATATTTAATAGAAATGTCTTCACTTATTTTCTCCTTTTTGGAACATTTCATAAATTCACTAAGAATTGGAGTGATATCTTTTGGAGGAGGGACTTAAGTGATATTAATTATCTAACATTGGACCTCATATGTCTTTCAAAAGGTGTTATATGAATCTTTTTTGGCATGTGTACCATCTTGAAAACCTTTGACCCCATTTGGACCCTCATTTATAAGAACATACCCCTGCATGCAATCCAATCACATTTAATTATCCTCCCATCCCTCATAATCCAAGAAATTCCTAAGTAATCTATCCCAATGCACACAATCCTAATCCATACAATTCAACAATGCAATCTAGTGGAATATCTAAAAGAATTTAATATTTTTTTCTAGCATTTTTGCAAGCCTTGATCCACTTATACTCACTTTATCATAATTGGGATGGGTATGTG